>JAIMZG010001499.1:0-25444 GCA_020466075.1 Colletotrichum coccodes
CCCCCCGCGCGCGCAATGTAGCGTCGGATGGGGGCCAGACTAGGACGCGAATATACGGATGGGGACCGCAAAGGGGTGATCACGATAGAACTTTCTCCTCCTGTTTCTTTATTGTCGGGAAGTTCGCCGCCACCCCTGTACTCATCCACCGTTTAGTCCAGCGCACGTCGAATTGCGCGCGAGGCATTCATCCGTATGCATGCCCTGGTCCTGGTCAAGGAACAGCACTGGATTGTATTCAATGCGATTGGGGGGCCATGCGCTTGGGCCTGTTCGCGTCCGATCGGCTGCGATGGCCTCCTAGTCCAAGTCGAGAAGTGCGGTCCGCCAGCCGTCTTCCCCTGCAGGAACCATTCCACCGCAAGCTAAAACTCAACTCCATTATGTTATCGCTGACGGATTAGTCCGTGTGCCTTACAATAGGACAGGGCTGGCCTAGTGGCGTGAAAGGCTTGCCGAGGTGTGTTTCCGCTCATTTGGAAAGACCGCCGTCGACGTTGGCCCATGATTTCGACTCGGTTGTGTCAGGGCGACCACTCGGTCTTGTGCTTGCCCATTTTGGCCAGCAGGGCGTCGAAAGCGTTATCGGTCGTCTCCATCAGACGGGCCGTTGAGCATACGGGCCATGTCCGGCTTAGCATTTTTGTGGCTCCGATCGCTCGGGATCCGTCTGATCTAGTTGGTGTAGCCTGAGACACTGACACGAAAGAGGAAAGCACTCTACCGGTAGGCGTAAGGGTCCTCTGTGCGCCGCTTGATCTTGAGAGGTTTGTGAGATGTGACGATCATAAGTTCGCTCTTTGATAGCTGTCGATCCTGACGTTACGCTACGTGGGCTGACGGGGTAGCCGTGACCGTGCAATTGGTCGAGCCCCCCCCAACGTAGAGGTGCAGGAATGGGTTTGGCATCGGGTTGAAAAAGGGAGGGAACTGACAGTCGTAGAAGTAAGTTGAAAGGTCGATGGGAAAGTCCTGCTCACTTTCCTCCGGATTCGATACCTGCCTCACTCAAACTCAACACTGAGGACATGCAGAAAGAGCTCTGAAGGCCAGTTACATAAGCGAAGTGGAGAGATGCCTCGCGGTAACTGGAACACAAAGACCGCAACCTAGCGCAATCCATACCTCGAATGACAGCTCTCCCTTCCATTTCTCCCGTCGTTACTCACTATTTCTTTCGTCGTTTCATTTTTCTCGGTTCCTCTCCCACCTAGACAGGAACACTTTCAAGATGAAGATGTGGGATGCCGGTGAGAGCTGGTGCTCGTTGCCTCCTGAAACTTTAGTGCTCTCGTCGACTGACAGCTTCAACAAGCTCAGCCACAAGCGTTCCGCCCGAGATCCTGGCCCATACAATTGGCGCGTGGCTGGTGCCTACAAGGCCCGCGCTCCTGAAAATGCAAATGTGGCAGAGTGGGTAGTTATTGCGACGGTCCGCCAAGATGTTTCCATTTGGGAGCTCGAGTACCGACTTCACAACCAGCGCCGAGGCTCAGTCTCGTCTCGACTCTCTCGTCTACCTGGGCTTCTCTTGTCCCGCTGCAATGCAACTAGATGCAACCACCTCGGACCGCAGCTCAGGCATTTATTCTCCGGAGGTCTCCTTTTCCAAGTTCCAACTCGACCGGCTGACCGGCATCCCCAATGACGGCTAATAACAACTGCTATGCAGAACACAATCGTTTCGGGTAGGTCGACAGACGCAGCTACCCCAACCCTCGGTATTTAGTACCCCGAAGTCGGGGTAATCTTTACCCCATGTCCACTCTCTGAACCGTCCAACTACTGGCTTCCCCCAGACCTCGGGGATTGCTTGGCGATCTCGAAAAGCTAGATGCGCTCTGTTCACCTCCCCAATCTCCCGCTCTCCCGAGGAAACGAGGGCTCTGTGAATTTCCCACTTATCACCGCTCTCCGTTGCTCAAAGGCTCCATTGCGGAGAACGGGGTAGTGCCCTGCTTGCGGTATGCGCCGCCGTTGACAGCTGACGCCCGTTCCCCTCCCCAACACCGCTTCTTCATCGTCACTCGTGAGTGCGAAGCTGGAGCTAGCAGCTAATTAGCTATGCACTTCTCCACGAACCCGACAAACCACGAGGGGTAGAGAATGAGGAGACGAACGGCGCCGGCGTGCCGGTTGCGTGGCTCAATGCTTATTTGGGGTTGGTTCGAGTAGGGGTTATTGAGTCGCACTTTGTATATTTAACTGGCCGTCACGCTCATCTTTGGGTTGAGGTATGCCCGCCGACTTTGTGCTTGTGCCCGTTCGACTCTTGACATTGAAGCCCGAGACAACATGAGAAGCAGTCTATTCGCCGCCGCCCTCGGGGGCCTCGCCACCAATGCCGTTGCCGCACCGACCCAGGCAGAGCCCTTTCTCACCCAGGTCGACAACCAGACGTGGATCATTGGTAATGATGTCTGGAACATGACGCAAGGCCTCAAGTACGGCGTGAAGCTCAACTACAAGGACCGCGACCTCGTCGGGAACGCTGTTGGCCATTACGTGAGCTACAGTACGGAATTGCCCTCAAGCTCGTTCCCAAAGGTCTAGCCCACTGACATCCAAACAGACGGTGCCGCCAACGACATCGCCTGGACCTCGGCCAGCATCGCCAAGAAGGGCACTCACGAGGGCAAGCCCTTCATCGACGTAAAGTTCACGTCCGTCGACGGCGACTTTCACTGGGTCATCTTCCAAGGGCTCGCCGGCGCCTACCAGTACTTTGTCAACCACAACCTGCCCACCCTGGGCGAGTTCCGCACTCTCTGGCGCCTCGACAACGTCACCTTCCCCAATGGCAAGACGGACCTCCACGATAAGCCGCTGCCGCCGCTCAGCGATTACCTGCCCGAGAACAAGGTCCAGGACGAGACCTGGCGCACTCCGGACGGCTCGGGGTACATCACCAAGTACGACTTTTCCGACTTCATCCGCACGCAGAAGTACTACGGTGTCTATGGTGACGAGGTTGGGAGCTGGTATATCAATGCCGGCAAGGACTACTACAATGGCAACCACCTGAAGCAGGAGCTCATGGTTCGTATAGTTTCTCCACTCCGCTTGCCTAGGCTTTCAACTAACATGTTCAGGTCCACCGTGAGAGTGCCACTGGCGACGCCGTCCAGCTCAACATGATCCACGGCACTCACTTCCAAGTCTCTGCCGTCGACGTATTCCCCGACGGCAAGATGTGGGGTCCCTGGCTGTGGTACCTGGTATGTCTTCCCTGCCTTCCCAGGAACCTCTCATGATATCCTAATCCTGACACCCTCTAGAACGACGGCTCCAGATCCGACGCCGAGTCCCGCGCCGCCTCAGAGTTCGCCGCCTGGCCATACCCCTGGCTCGACGATGCCGCCTACCAATCCCGCGGCACCGTAAAGGGCAAGCTCCTCCTCTCCGACGGCCGTCCCGCCGCCGGCGCCGCCGTATTCCTCGGCGACAACCACCCCAACAAGACGGCCCTTGACATGGGCTCCGACTACTACTACACGACCTACGCCGACGCCCAGGGCGCCTTTGAGATCCCGCACGTCCGCACCGCCGCCAACGGCTACGCTCTGCAGGCCTGGTCCAACGGCGGCGATCTCGCCGACGTCACCACACACATCATCTTCAACGACGTGAAAGTCACCGAGTCCCAGACCACGGACCTGGGGACTCTCGACTGGGCCGTCTCGAAGCGCAAGCGGCTCTTCCAGGTCGGCGAGTTCGACCGCACCTCCCTCGGCTTCGCGCATGGCGGCGACCCGTACTTCGGCCACGCCATCATCGCTTCGTGCCCGGCCAACATCGTCTTCCGCGCGGGCTGCTCCAAGCCGAGCGACTGGTGCTACGGGCAGACGCACAAGGGGAACTACACAATCAGCTTCCGCATCGGGGAGGTTCCCTCCCCCGCGCCCGAGACGGCGAACCTCATCGTCTCGCTGGCGGGGTACTCGACCGGTGCCAGCAGCGTGGTCTTGGCCAACGGGCAGCAGGTCGGGAACCTCACGAGCGGCGCTGTCGGGGCAGATTCGACATCGGGACTGCTGAATGATCCCTCGGTGTACCGCAGCGCGACGGCGGCGGGCGAGTGGCGTTTCTTCCAGTTCCCCGTGCCCGGCGCGCTGCTGAAGCAGGGCGAGAACGAAGTCACTTTCCAGATGACGCGGAACACGACCTGGAGGGGCTTCATCTGGGACAGCATTGTCCTAGAGTGGTAAACCGATGGGGTGTAATGTATCGCATAATTTCTGTACATAAAGCGTATATCCGTGTGTTTCTTGCTTGTACAACATGAATGATAATACGCAAAGTGTTTTAACCTTGCCATTAAGAACACGAGGGGCTACTGTGAAGATTTTCAATCATGGCATTCGGCGTTTGAACGAAACCCACCCTTCAATGATGGAACATCCTAGTACGGAATCATATCTCTAACAGTACTCCATACACGTACACTCTGTAAACTCCGTGCGCTTCAAACACCTACAACACCCAATATCATCGAACCAGTATAGTTCTCGATAAAACCCCCAAAGTCTGCCAACTAGGCGTCAACTGCGGGCGCAGGCGCGTCGGTAATCGCTTCTTCAGCCTCCTTCTCCGTCTCTTCCGCTGGCGCCGTCTCCGTGCTGGTGGGCCCCTCAGTAGCCGGCGTTGGGTCTGTGGTATTGGCGGGAGCGGGAGCGGGAGCAGGAGCCAGCTCCGGTTCGGAAGCTACAATAGGCTGGGGCACATCCTTGAGTTCCTCCCCAAGCTCCTCCGACTCGATTGGCGGGACCTCGGGCAGCGGTACAGGGTTTGCAACCTCGGGAAGTTCAGCCGGTTCCGGGTTCGGGGCCGTGGGGGGCTCGGGCAGCGGAGACTTGCTGATCTCTGCTTGGCGGTCCAGCTCCGTCTCCAAGCCGGCGAGCAGATCAGGGCCATCGTCCTCGGGAATCATAGGGACTTCGGCAGGTACTGAAGGGTTTACCTCGGGCTCGGCCGCGGGAATCTCGGCTGGTACTTCGACTGGAACGTCAATTGGGGCCTTGATCGGCGCATCAATTGAAGCCTCGACTAGGTTCTCGACTGGAGCCTCGATTGGAGCCTCGGTCGTAACCTCGACGAGCGCTGACGGCGCCTCAACTGGAACTTCGGCTTGTGCCTCGACAGGCACCTGCACCGGAATTTCGGGCGGAACGTCAGCCGGTTCCACCACAGGGGGTTCAACAGGGGCTGGCGGTTCAGGCAAGGCTACCGGAGACTTCGCCGGGGACTTCACTGGCGATTTGACTGCCTCTACGGGTTGCTCGGGCAGGGATGGCGCGGATGACATCTCTTCGATTACAGGAGCGCTTGACTCCACCTCAGGCGCTGGAGCAGAAGGCTCTTCAATGCTTGTTGGCGGAACTGATGGGCTGTTCTTCTGGTTCTCCGTGATCTCCTCAATGATAGGAGCTGACGGCTCCTCAGCGGGTGCTGCCTCCCCGGTAGAGGGACCTCTGGAATGTCAGGAGCATCAGGGGCCTGTGTTACTTCAGGCACTTCAGGAACATCCAGCACCATAGCGTCTTGAAGAGCGTCGTTTGATGCCACCGTTTGATCCCCACTCTCTAGCCTGGTGCCGGAAGCCTCAGTGTCTGCTGTAGTTGCCAACGAAAAGGTGGATCTGGTCTCTGCCATGGGTGAAACAATGTCCCCGACCTTGTCGGCAGGCGGGAGAGACGCCGACGCATCTTGAGCAGGTTCTGTCGGGGCATCGGCAGAAGGGAGCTGATCAGACACAATCGTAGCAGACGGTTCAGCGGGTGCTTGTGATGGAGGTTCAGGTCCATCGGCCATAGGGACATCTGCCTGCTGAGACTCGTTCTTCGGCTCGATATTCGGAGACAAGGCCTCTGCAATGAGGGAGAACTGCGAAGATGGCTCTGTTGGAGAAGGCAGGACGACGTTCTTGAGAGGGCTGCCCTTTGGTGATGAGTTCGCCAAATGCATAGCAGGGAGAGGAGCGAGAGTGATGGGGTTTGCAGGTGGTGCGGCCCTCTTTGGCACGGGGGATTCGGGGTCGGTCACCTCGGCCAAGGCATCGATTGTCGGCGTGGGCACAGCAGGAGATGCGTCGGTCATCTCTTGATCCTGACTGTCCGTATTTTCGCCATCGCGCTGTTCCTCGTCGACATCGTCGTCGCCCTCATCACCATCATCATCGCCCTCCTCGTCATCGTTGTCGGCCATCTCGCTATCGGGGTTATTTGAGTCCTCCCGCTCCTGCTTGACAGGCTACAATCATGTTAGTCGCGATCTTTATACAGAAATATTGTCAACTCACGGTCTCTGCTCCTTCGGCACCCTCAGCCTTGGGGACCACGGAAGCCCCTTCTACCGGCGGCGGAGCGCCCGGTGCGCCAGGTGCCGGTGCAGGCAAAGGCAGGATCTTCTTCTTGCGTCCGCGGCCAGGACCTGGCTTGTTCTTCTTCTTGGGCGGCGGCGGGCGTCGCACACGCTGAGGTGGTGCTTGCGCAGGGTCGACAACAGCAACTGGCACGACTGTCGTTGAGATGATCTCGCCCTCAACCGTCTGGCCCTCTTGCAGCGTGATCTCCTGCGTGTACGGATTGCCCGCGGCATCAACCCTCCGCACGGTGGCCTTGGTAACTGTTGCGCCGGGCACATGACTGCTGACCGTCTTGGATGAGATCGTTACAGTCCCCTTTCTGCGCTTCGCAAGATGTGAGACAGGAGATCCCTCCGAGTTGCGGCCCATCTGCTTCCAGACCTTGATCTGGAAGCCCTTGGTGCTGGCCTCGTCCTCCTTCTTCTCCGGCTTCTCGGTCACGGCTTCGGCGTCGGCCTCTTCCTCTTCCGTGGGCGCGGGCCTCTTATAAAGCACTCCCGATCTCGCCGCGCGCAGTAGGTCCTGGCTATGTTGAGGTAGGAGGCCAGCGTCTTTAGGCATGCCCCACGGGAGCTCGACGTCCCAAATGTCATTTCTTTGCGTCGTCTCGGCGGGCACGGGCGGCTCGACATTGACCCATTCGTGGCGCCATTGGCGCACGGGGAGACCTTCGAAGTCATCGTGTTCGGTGTATCCGCTACGGTTCGCGCGTCGAGTCTGTCGGCGGTTCACGTGTTAGACACTGCTGCTTTGCGCGGCAGACCATGGTTCAGAAACACGTTGGCTACTCAAGACGGAACTTACACCTGGAGCCATTTTCACACACTGAACACGGCTGTATATAGTTACAGTATCCAACAATAGCCAAAAGGCCCAACCAAGTCATAGATGTCGCGAGGCGCGCGACAAGAATCGAAAGGACCCGGCAAGGTCGAGGTTCGCGGCGGTTATCGCAAGAGCTGGGAATGACTGAGCCAATATGAATCTAGGTCGCGACGTAATCAATATTATCTGCGGCGTCAATTGAGTGAAAGCAATGCGACACGCGAAGGCGCTCAACAGTGTTTCGTCGATGGTCAAGGTGAGCTGCGGCCGTAGAATGCCTAGGATTGGCTCCACTGAGGGACCCAGCCTCGTCGCGAACTCTAAAGCACGGATAGCGCGCCAGGATCACGTGATTAATCACATGACCGGATCGAAACCCCCGTCGGTGAACGCACGGTCTGACTACACTTGCATCGGCTCCACAAAAGTCTTCAGCCCACGTCGAGCACCACGGTCTGAACCAGAGGAGAGCAACCATATATCCGATCTCGAATGTAAATATAAAAAAGAAATTGCAAGGTCTTGGGGCTTCCATCGAATTTGTGATAGGATTCAATCGATCGATGCCGCAATTCCTGTGGTTCCCCGACTGCAAGGTCGACCTTCCAAGACACCCTCCTCCTCATTCCGGGTTTATCTTCTTCGCGTTATGGTGCCCTTGTTGAAATCCTATGAGTGAAAGAATTTCGAGTGGGCTACGAACAATTCTGAGAAAAGTCAACAGAATCCAGTTTCAGCCCAACATCCTGTCTAGTTTTCTTACAAAGCCGACACAGAAAAAGGCATCGGCGAGAGAACTTCAATATTGAAAATAACCGGAACTTAAACCCAACTATAGCTGATCTCAGCACGTTCTTTGAACATGGCGTGTAACATGCTGTTTAAACTCGGAACCATAGTCCATTGGCGGTCATAGAACTGGACTTGAAGCAGCGTATGCTGCACCTCGTTGCGATAGGTATCGTATGTTCAAGAGTGGATCAGGGCGTGGTTGAGTTCCCGTTAATCTCAACCAAGACCAAAAACAGTGGACGACTGAGACGCTTCGACTTGGGAATTCCCAGCGACCGAGGCATAATGAAACAAGACCGTATGCCACCTCTGCCGCCGCCAGAATCTCCGATGCGGTTTCAAGAGCCAAAGCCCAAAAAGCCCTTGAGTACCATTGCTTCGCTCCCCGCGTCTTTCTAATTATCATATTCGCTACCCGGGAGCCTCCCCACTGCTGTTGGTGATCAGAAGGACAGAGCTTTAAAACAAACGGGCGCAAGACTCTTAGGCTAAAACCTAGCAGAAGGCAACACAAGAATTCGAGCATATGTAGCTGCAGATTCCGCTCCACAAAGTAGTTCCGAGTTCGTCGTGTACACATGGACAGTTGTTATCTGGACACTTGTGCACGAAACACGTCTGGAGTAGCCCGGCCAGAACCACCAGTTGCTGCCCCTCAGCTTGGTATTCCTGTTGGATAAGCACAACAAAGGCGACAAGTTCGCAGAGCTCACAGAGCTCCCAGAGCATGGTTGATGTTTAAGCCTCCTACCATTGTAATATCAAGACGAGGATATAATGCCTTGGCAAAGATGCACATATCGCTGATAACAGATATCGAGAAGAAAAATCACTGTTGCCTCGCTTTTCCGCCCCATTCATGGAGCTTCTACTTTGAATCCTTCCCATAGCCGTTGAACGCCCACCAGTCACGCCGGCCTCGGCCAAACATTGGTATCCGTTTCTTCACAACCAAGTCTGCGTGCAACCTCGAACATCGAGAATGAGAATGGCCGAGCACTCGTAGAAACTCCATTGCCATGTCTATATGCTCCAAAAAGCCCTAGTCAATAAAGCAAACTCTCCCGGAGTGGAGGCTTTGCATTTGGGATCTGTCCTCCCCTCTCCCCATTCGTTCGTTGTCATTGAGGGCCCGACTTTTGCCATCCCCTCAGTTCCGCACAGCATGTTGGTGGTGTACACTCCTCTCTCTTCCGTGTGTGATATAGTACAAAGTCCGAGTTTCGTTTAGGCTCGGCGTGAATTAAGACGGCATCTGTGATGGATTTGGATTTGGTTCTAGTCCCAGCTATGTCGAATGTTAGAATCATGAACTGGAATGATGCTTGTCGGGAAGGAGGCGAAGAGCTTACCCCTGATCCTTTTGCCTGACGATACCCCCCTTGTCGCCCTTTTGCTTGCCCTACCCGACTGTCAGTAATCACCACACAGTAACTCCAGAGCATCAGGATAAACCTACCGCAGCGCCGCCCTCGACTACTAACCGGTCAAACTGGAAGAACTGACTGACAACCGTTTGCCTCTGTGCGCGACGTTAGCCCCAGCTTCTCTCTATCTTCTCTCCTTCTGTGCTTCGTCGCACATCCAACGTCTCATTTTTCAGACGTATCCCAATCCGGCAAACACAGCGGAAGAAAAGCCTGAGAAAACACCTACCTTCAAGATCTGAAGGTCGTTGATACCCTTCTGAATAAGCTCCTGCACCCGACGCGGGTCCTCGACATTCCGGTTCTCCCGGAATGCGTCCCTCGTCCGCCGCTTTGCGTACTCGCGGAAGTTGTAGGCGGCGAACTGGTCGCCCGCCTTCAGGAGCTGGCGGTACTGCGAATCAGCCATCGTTAGCGATATGACTTTCCTTCAATCATCGAGACCTTGGTTGCCACCGCCCCTCCTGGATCGTGGCTGCGGGAAGGATCACATCCGCGCACGCATCGCGTGGGCAATCGGAGGCGCTCGCGAAATTTTGCGACTTACCAGAGACCGCACCTGCTGCGGCGCATCGCCCTTGAGAGCCTGTATCGCCGTCGCCATCGTATGCGCTAGGTCTGTTGGGACCTTTTTGGTGGTGATAGAGGGTATGTGTGGTTAAGCAAAAGTGCTCGACAGTGAATACGCAGCTGGGAATAATTTCCAGAAGGTCAGAGGGCGAATGGCGGACCGATGATGCAAATGCGGTCCCTCCCCTCGGCGTTTAGCTCAGCGGACGGCGCTCGGCGCGCGGCATATTTACTAATCCGCCACTCTGGGTGCCGGAGCCGATCCTGAACCTCTGCTTTTCGTCACCTTTCGGGCATTTCGGTTCACTTAGGTCAACCACTCGCATCGCTCGAATTACGAAGGCAAGTTTCCACCTCAAGAAATGGCCTCGGACACATCGGTCTAGCACCGACGGAATCTGATTTTGTGCTTACCATGCGGAATGGCACGATTCATGGCTTCCTCCATTCGTCTCATCCCGTCACGTACCAAGGTCCTTGCCATGTCACGGCCTTGAGCGATCTCATGTATCAGAAGTTAATTGATTCAGTGCGTTTGCATGCTGTAGGTACTTCTATTATTGTTCAATTATTTACAGGTCCAGCCCTCGTCTGGTATCCTGACCCTGCAGTTGACCAGCCTGCGCGGTCGAATGGGATCGAAACCGCGTCTTGCGTTATGTATACTAAGGGCCAATATGTATGGTGTATGTTTTGCGTCAGACGCCGCGGCTGCAAATCTGCAATTAAGGCAAGCTCATGAACAGCTTCTCCATCTCAGGATAATTAGGTGTGCTGATGCCGGATGTTAGTTACAACGTAATGCGGTTGTTGGGAATGAGGGGCGTCACTTACCCCATGCCCGTAACGGGATCCCATCCCTCCACCGCTGAAAAGCCCTTGGTGCCACAGCCCGGGTTGTCCCCGTTGGTCACGTCGTTGAGGATCTCGGGATGCGCGTAGAGCGTTGGGTTGATGAAGCCGACGGGCTTCTTGCCTGCCTCAATACGCTTCTCGTTGATCATGTTGACGATGGAGCCAACGACAGGCGCGGATGCTGTTGCGTGCGTCAGTGAGTGTACAAACGAGACGGCGGCGAAGAAACTTACCAGAAGTGCAAAAGACAATGAGAATTTGCCGTTGACAGCCGTCACATAGTTGGCACCATTGGCAGAAATGTCGGGGAACCCGCGCACGGTCTTGGAGTTGTTGTACCGGTCCGCGCCATAAGGCGGCGCGTTCTTCGCATAGTACTCCTCCATCATCTTCTTCTGGTAGTCAGGTAGGGCAAAGACGTTGGAGAAGCCCCCTCCAGAGAATATGGTCTTTTGGCACGCGCTCTCAGGAGTGTGAACAGTAGATCCCTCCAAGATCTGCGTGGCGCCGACGGAAGTGACCCACGGGCAGCCTCCGGGGAACGAGGGGTTGAAAATACCGGCCTTGCCCTCGTTGTAGGCGCCGGTCTGAGTATCGATGCATTGCTGGCCGTTGCCGGCAACACCCGAGTCGCCGGAAGAGTACAGAACTGTCACGCCAGCGAGGCCGAGCTTCATATACTCGGCACACTGGCGCTCAACGTACTTGCGGCCGAGATCTGCCTCATTGAAACCGTAGCTCGTGGAGATGACGTTGACCACGGGGACCGACCCGCAGACCTTGGTGCCGTACTGTCCGTCAATGTTAGGGTCCTTGGAGCCGCCTCCTTGGAAAGTACAATAGCTGCCGTCGATAGCATCGAGAAAGTTGTTGAAGCTTGCACCTTGGTTCAGATCTCCGACCTGGTAAAGCGTCGTTTGTTGGGGGAAGATCATGGCCATGGCGAACTGCAGGTCAAGCGAAGACTCCCCGTTGAAGCGAAAACTCTGATTCTGAGTCTGCACTACGGCGTTGCCGACCAGACTGACAATGGGACCTGTGCCCTTGAGACGGGGCTCGAACTCGTTGAAGTACATATCCAAGTCTGACTGAAGAAAGGCCTGCGGCGTGTACTCGACGATACCAAGGGTGTTGTTAGACGCCTTCAACGATCCAGGGGGCGTAGCGTAGAGCGCACGCAGGCAGTCAGGAGTGATCATGGCGTCGCATTGATCGAGGTTCATGAGGGCGTTCATGACGACTGCGCCCTGCTTTGGCCCGAAGCCGCTGTCCGGAGAACCCTGGATGGCGGCAGACTTGCCGCCGGTACCGACTTCTCGTTTCGCGAGGAGCTCCCGCTTCTTGAGTTGCCGCTTCTTGAGCTCTTCGACATGGTGTTCTTCGAGCTCGTGCTTGTTGTTCTTCCTTTGCTCGCCAATACGCTGGTCGAAGTGAACTGACGGGGTGATCATGTCGATGTGTTCGACCAGGTGCTCCGGAACATGATACTTGTCGCAAGCAATGTGCATATGCCCTTGCTCGTGCTTGTAGACGTGGTACTCGGTTTTCAAGAGCCGCTCGACCTCGCCGACGGTGCCGTTGAACTGAACCCAGTTGCGTCCCTTCGAAAGTTCAACACGGCTTCTCTTGATGCCTTCGCTCTCAAGCCATTGCATGACGAGAGCGATCGACTCTTGCCTCGGGGCAAACATGTTGATAATATCATCGTGAGTCCAATGCTTGCCGTAATTGGGGGAGTCGGGATGGGCCACATCGTTCATGAACTCGTTTGCGCGGTGAAGATTCGACTGGGCAAGACCGATCCGGACTGGCAGCCTGGCCATGGTGTGTAACCGGTGATTCTTGACCCATTCTCTTCGCGCGGGATGCCTGGTCTCGTGGACGACGTGCTTGTGCGACCGTGACACCGGGTTTGCAAAGACCACCGCCGCAAGGGCAGTGAATAGGGTGGCAACGGCGCTTAGCTTCATCGTGTCTCTCCTGTGGTTGTCTTCGTCGAACTTCTTGCTCACTCACACATCGATTCGAACCTAAGCCAGAGGAACCGAGCGGCAAGGCTGGCTTTTTGTTGACATTTCAATGGCTGTTGTCCAGTTATGGCGAACCCCACTAGCGCAAGGTACCAGCTCCAGACACGACGAATGCGAAACCGGTTTCAATAGGATCCTGTGGGTTGTTTGCCTGGCGGTGACAATCCAAAACGAACACTTGGGTGAATGGCAGCCTGAGCGCATGGGATCCTGTGGCAAAGGAGGAAACACCTCCAACAAGTGCAGTTTCTCCCACCCCCGGAACCCGGGACGAGGAACCACTGCGCGGTCTATCAGGCTGGCCTCGTGTCGGAAAGCCATGTAAGAGACTGATCAACAAGAGGCCAATGGCCGAAGGTCAAGCCTTGAGGCGCGAAGTATGTACCGCAAGCAGTCGTCTCATCTTGGGGTGGACCACACTGAAATTCTAGGCGTTTGCCAAACGAAGATGATCCGCGGCCGATTCGTGCCGGTCATGCGAGACGGATGATGAAGCTTCACTTTTGGTTTTTTGCTCAATAGATGCGATTCCGATGAAAGTGCTTAAATGACTCGGGAGGTGAAGCGAAAGTGAAAATGTTTGGAGGTCAATTGAAGGCTCGAGCCGCCGTCCGGAGCCTGGGTGCAGGAAAGATGAAACACTCTCAAGCATGAGACGATTTGGCCTCGACATAACGCTGCATGGTCAGCTTCTGCAGCGCCCTTTGCTCGTTGATTATTTCCCACAACTCATCAGTCTGCTGCTGTGTCTCCTCGTCTTCTGTGACTGGCTGTGCCTGGGCCTCTTGAAATGAGAGAAGTGCGGAGTCGAGCATATCGCTGGGAAAGCCAAAGCCATCGAGTATACTGCCGAACCTCGTCTCTTGTTTGAGACTCGTGCTCAATTGAGACGTAAAAGTGTATTGCCGCTCGGCCTGAGTGGGCTTGATAACTGCAGCAGGTTTTGTGGATCGGGGTGCTTGTAGCAGCGGCGGAAACACCAAATTCGTTACAGAAGCATTGAGGTCCGTCAACTCTGTAGGATGGCCGTTTTCGGTCAGTTGCCATTGCAAGATCTTGCCTTTGGTGTGGCCGGACAAAACTGTTGTGCCATCATAGTTCAGTGCCAAGCACAAAGCTGGGCCTGCATCTTCATCAGCGAGTCCAATCGGTGAGTTGATTTGGACAACGGTCGACGATGATTCAGCGCTCTTTGGGCCAATGAGCGGCTTTTCTCCGAGCAACTCTACTAGGTAGAGAGACCTGTCCTCGGATGAAACGAAGACGGCACGAGCGCAGGGATCCATGGAAACGCAGAGCGGAGCTGTGGGGAATAACAGAGTGCGCAGAACTTCACCCGTTTGATAGTTCCAGATGATGCAAGTCTTGTCTTTGCTGGACGAGACGCAGATGCTGGTTTCTGGGTTGAGACTGCGGCTGACAGCGAGCGATGTGATGGCAGCCCTGTGGTTGGAGAGCGTGCGGTCCGGCTCGCTCTCAATGGAAGCGTTCAGCTCCAGGAGACGGGACAACGTCCACACATGAATGTTGGAGTCTTCCGAGCCGGTGAGGATGTGGTGAGGCGTGACGGCTAAGCACGAAACGGCCTGAACATGGCAGGGCGGCGTGGTCAGCTGGCGGCCAGTGCATGTCTATTGTTTCGTTAGCCACAACCCTCTAGGTTTCCACCAAGCAAAGGAAATGTCTACCTCCCACAGGATCAATCTGCCTTCGGAGGTCCCTAACGCCAAGACATCGTCAATCAATGCCAAGCTGCGGATGCGCTCTGGGAAGGTGACGGTTGTTTCTTGGATGCCTCGCGACCGCGAATAGACATGAACCTGGGACTTTTCGTGCTGGGCGGCGAAGACGTGCGAGTCGCTGACTGCCAAGCAGTTTGCCGGGGTCGCACTTTTCTTGAGCGTCGACTTGACGGCGTAGCTAGGGCTGAGCGTGTGAGTGTAGATGCCAACATCCTTAGAAATGGCCGTGTTTGCCGTAATAGGCGGGCCGCAGATGGACGAGTAGAACTCTTCTGACAACATGGTGGGCAAGCGAGTGACGGCGGGGGGGGGGGCGCTCCGGAATGTGGTGAAGGCCGAGTACTCGCGTTCCCACTCAGATAGCGGTGCTGCGACGGCTGTCCGAGAGCGGCTCTGACCCCGGATGCTCGGGTGGAAGAATGCAAGGGATGAAGTCAAGAGCCAGGCCAGAGCGAGGACCACGAGGTTGAGGAGACTGGTGCCCGCGGAATGAACCAATGCCACGAGTTGTCGGGATAAGCGCGATGCCGATCAGTCTAGTCGACTCCTTCGAATCTTCAAGGCCACGTTTGAGGGTTAAACGCTGGGGTCGAATCTCCCTGATGATAGACTGAAGGATGAATGCAAAGGCTAGAGCGGCCTTGGACCAAAAGTGCGCTGCCAATGTCCAGTGGCTCGTGACAGGACTATGCGGATGTTGCTTATTCGGTTTGTCGATGATACGACGGTGTGCTTATGGCTTTGAGACAGCAGGTGTAAAGTCCTGGAAAACCTTGCTCGAATGAAGTGAGTGTGCTGCGTGCTGCGTGCTGAGATGAGGCTGAGGCTCGGAGGTTCACAGCCAAAGACGATGAAAAAATTCGAGCCCACTTTGTAATCACTTCTATTCACAGTGTTATCGATAGCGTCCGGAGCCAGACCGCGACCACAGGACGACTGGACAATGGATAGCGGACGGGAAGGGTGCGCCCCACTACGGCTGGATGGCCCCTTCCTTCAAGTTTGCCCTAGCATTGCTGTTTCAGTTCCCATGTGAGGTGGCGGCTGGTTGAAGGACGCTAACAGCCCATGACCGCTAAGTTGGGTCACATTGGAACGCTACGGAGGCCTTGATTTGCCCGCCCTCAGCCATCGAGGCCCCTTACAGCGGTCGTCCACGAGCCCCAAGAATGCTTCATCGCCGCCCTGGTATTACTAGCAGGCCGCCTCGACACGCCTCGGGAAGACACTTTCAGGCTTGGGTTGTGGATTGGAACGGCGCTCACCTGTCATAGTCTCACATGCCCTTGCATCCTCCACTCCGCACTCATCACCAACGTCCAATAACACCATCCTCAACAACCAACGACGCCATCGCCAATCGTCGATGCCAATTTTTTTTGAGCAAGACATGTCTCTCCTGCCGCAGCATTAGCTCCCGCCACTAGACACGTCTCAGGGATCATTGTCCAAGGTCTCGAGTCGCCAGTCTCGTCAATCCCGCCGTTCGACCTCCACGACCGCTACAGTCTCAACGATTGTCCTCCGACTTCGCAAACCCCCTCAACGGCATAGTCAAACGATCCAGGCTCACTCTTGTCTTACACCCCTTAGAGACCGCCTCAGCCGCCTCAGTTCGTACCGCTCACTGATAAGGTCCAGCTTTTTTCTTTTTTCTTCTACTTTGTACTCCTGATCTCACATGTCCGTCTGACGTGACGACGGCATTTGCATCCATCCATGACACCGATACGATTACATTTCACCTGCAGCTCGCCAACATGGGACCCGCTGCCTCCTCAGGTTTAGGTTTTTTTTGGGGTTTTTTTTTGGTGCTGGGCAAACTCCGCCTTTCAGGTGTCCGCCTTGTATATGTGGTCTCGTTTGCGGTCGGTCCTGATTCACTGGTTCAATATGCCGGCCACATCTACCTTACTGTGTAACCCGTACCGGTGAGAAGCACGGCGCCACCTTCTGGCATCCGAGACAAGAGGCGAGATGTGGACGGCGGGCCAAACTGATCACTCTCCGTTGGCGACAGGACGCGCAGATGAGAATCGACCAAAGCAGGTCATCGACCCGTCAACACCCTGTCAGCAGACTCAGCAAACCCCCTCGTTTCTCCGTTTGAAAGACGCGTATCTGTACTGTAGTCACGATCTCACATTGGGCGTTGTCACTGGGTCGTCAATTTCAAATCTTCCCAGGACGGCTTGCTGACTTGCACCCCCTGGTCTATGCAGGGACATCCCATGCTCATTGCCATGGGCCACACAGTGAAGGCCGCGAACCGTCATTATATTCCAGTCTGGTCCGATGATGCTCTCCAGGGGCCCTGTCTGCCTTGGGAGCCGGAGGAGCAGCAAGCACCGCAGCGTATGCAACCTGCGGTTGCGCGGCAGATGGGATGCCATGGGATGCCATGGGATGCCATGGGATGCGACTTTTCAGTTTCACTTCACCGATAGCAGACTGATGCTGTGTGGTATACGGCCGGCTGACTAACTGGGGACCAGGGACCAGAGAGCACGCCGACCATTGGATTGGCGATTGGCGCCTACTCCCAGACATGCAAACAAGCTGCGTATGATCCAGATCGCCATTTTGGCTCACGTTTGCCAGGGACATGACCCTCTCATCATCCTATCACGGCCGGCTCCTGCTCTCGCTCTGCTGCGCCGCCCCTCAATCTCCTGTTGATCTCGGCAGGGGCATTCAATCCGGAAGGGGACAATTAAAATGCAGAGCCGAGAGACAACCCTCGATGCAAACTCGCCACACATGCATGTACACCCACAAGTGACAGAGTCTCTAAGCAAGCAGTGCCGAGACGTGGAGCTACCACCGTCCCAGGAGAATTCGCCATTGGGGGGCCCCTGGTGCTCGAAAACAATCTCCTTGTTGCAAATTGGCAATGGCTGAAAGGGAAGGCTGGACGATCCTTCGTACAGACGTCAAGACTGTTTGCGCGACGGTTTGCATTGCAATCCGTTCTACCTGCGACGTTCGTGGCCATAGAGGCCTGCGGTTGCGAGATGCCAAATGCAGCTTGAGGCTGCAGACTGCAGACTGTGCAGACTGCGGCAACACAGACGCACGCCTCGGCCGCCCTGGGCCGGTTGCACCAAAATGGAATAGGCGATGAGGCCCTTGGCCAGGGATCCGATCCGCCGCTTTGGTCATTGGTACTCGTTGGTGTCAAGTCTGTTCTCGCGACCCTTCGATCGCCCCGAGCTAGGTTTTATGCAATCGGTACTTCTCTGTCATCCATTCATTCATCGAGGCTTCCTTTCAGGACCCAGTGCAACGTGGTGGATGGTGTCCCACGGATTTCAAAACTTCTTCCGGGAGAAAATCCTTCAAACTTTCATCCCATGGCCCGTTTAACCCTCCATCGTACATGACCCAGTGGGCACAGCCATGTGTCATGAACGCTCACCCAGTTTAGGATGTCTTCTAGCCGAGCATACTATGATGATAGCCCACCACACCTAACTTATTTGGCAAATTATGCCATTGCTGCTATTGCTGCCGTATGCAGCGCAGATATGCTCCTCTTGAATCGTCGACAACTCTGCTGTGTCCTTCGCGTCACTAGTGTAGTGTAGCGTTACTGAACCGAACTCGAGCCCACTCATATTGCTTCTGCTCCTCTTCCGACTCGTCTGCGTCTTGTGGGCCGAAAATCGGGGACAGATGCTCGCTGATGATGATTCTCATTCTCCCAATGTTCAAAGGCCTGCTGAATTGTACTGCCCCTGACCCGGCTGCCCTATCCCCATCCCGCGAGCTCCGGAGTCCCACTGGATTGGTTCCCTCGCCGCATCCTCTCTGCGAAATGCAAGGCTGTTCCTCTACCTCACAGACTCTGGGGAGCCTGCAGACGAGAAAAGAAAAGGGAACCAAAGCGAAGGGACGGCTTGCTGTAAAGTACGCAAGGTACAGACGACGCAAGGGCAAGAAGTACCGCGACGGCGAACCACTGTCTTGCAACGAACAATGAGCACCGAGCATGCCAGTCGGCCCCCCTCCTCCGTGTCTGAGAAAAAGGTGCAGCAAGCCATTCGGCATGCCCTGATGTTTTGTTTCATTGTTGCGGTTCGTTGAGGTGTCACGACGTACGCAGCCTTCCCCCTTGGGCAATCTTTGGAGCAATCTTTCCCCGTCACTCCTCGGCGTCACCCTCGAGGCGGAACTCTTCTCGCACCTCATCTCCCCCGTCGTGGCATTCCCGAGGACCTGTCTATCCCCTCTCTTGGTCCTGGGAGTCCCGGATCCGAACACAACGTCTTTTTTCCGGATCCCTCGCGTTCAGCGTACACTAACCGTGAAATATCGAGCAATGATCCCTACTAGCGAGTCTTCTCGCTCTGCCCTACTGCTCCGTTCTCTGCCCACTGCCCGGACGTATTGGACGTGAGCAACTTTGTGTCCATTCACACTGGAGATTGGTGTACATAGCCGTGGGTCTCCCCGTCCCTTTCCCTGTCGTCGACCCTGGGCACCTCAAAGGCTGAGCAAGCTCTCGAGCTCGGGCAACCCACACACCCTTGACTTAGAGCTCTCCCCTTTTCCTCGAAAAGATTCGCCCAATGGCATGAGCATCAACCCATGTGGCATGCACCCCATGTTCGCGTTAGACGTTCCAGCTCCCTTCCCTGCCCCACACGCGACCGTGGCCCTCCCTGCAAGGAACATCTCTCCAACAACCTTTATAACATCCCGTCCGCCGGTCCTGGGGCCAAGGCGCTCCGTCCGGAGCATGAAAAACCTCTTGCCACTGACACTTCCCTCCAGCCCCAGCCCCAGCTCCAACTCCAGCTCCAGCTCCAGCCTGCGGCCGATCACCTGCCATCCTGTCTCCCCGTCGTCGTCGTTGCCGCCAACCCAGTTTCAACTTCACCACCACGACCACCTCCATCGCCAACACCTGCCGCAGACGGAAAACGTCTCGTACGGATACCAGACCGAGCATTTATGCATCCGAACCGGCGCCATGGCCGAAGCCGCGGAACCGACCATGGACTGCAACCTGCCGGAGCTGCTAGCTCAGGACCTTGAGTTCTCCAGTCTCATATTCGCCGCCAAGAACATGACTGCCGGCGCCCCCTCGCCCGCCCTCGCATCCGACGAAGACGACTGGCAAGGTACCGCCGAACCCCCAACAATCCTTGGTGCACCATGCCATCCGAACGGCGTGCCGCAGTTCCAGCCCCTGGGTGCCATTGACGAGAAGAGCTCCGCCAGCGGGACGAGCGAGCATGACGTCGCAGACGACGCCTCGAGCTCGAGCGGCGACTCCTTCAGCATGGCCGGGAACGACGTCGACGGCGAAGACGACGCCGCCGAGTCGCCGCACATCCGTCAGCAGTCCGTCCTGACGACCGGCACCACCATATCCGCCTCGAGCCAACCCGCAACGGCATCCTCGTCAAAACGCGTCGTGTCCTTCGGCGGCGAGGTCGAAGGTAGCTTCGAGAGCTGGATGGACTTTGAGCCGGACGCTCCCCTAGACCATCCCGAACTCGGCAAGAGCCTGGTTCAGTCTCCAGTCACAACGCCCGTGAAGCCGGTGCGGCCGCTGTCCCGGCTAGGAAACCGGTCCATCAACGAATCGTCCCCGCAACGGGCCAAGAGCGCCAACGCCGCCGCCACCACCCGCCGGCTGTCCAACCCTTTTGAGGGTTACACGCGGCCCGCCAGCCGGGCGCGGAGCCTGCATCTGGACCCGACGACAGCGACTGCCAAGGAGCAGAAACGGCACTCGCTGCACTCGCTCCACTCAGTCGACATTGCCGTTCCGACTCGCAGCTCGTCGTTGAAGCACCGTGTCTCTTTCACGGATGACGCACGCAAGGCCATCGCTTCCCAGTCTAGGTCTCGGTCGCGGTCGCACACCTCATCTCGAGGCGCCCCCGATCACGTCGTCGCGCCGGGGACGGATCGCAGCTCCATCATCTCCGACCTAAAGGAGGAACTCGAGCCGTGGTTCCGCTACCTCGACGCGCAAGACGCACGAGCTCCCGTCCCTCCGGGCCTTGCTCCTCCTTTGCTGGTGACCCCTCGCCCGGCGTCTCGTTCCGGTCCCTCGCGAGCAGTCACCCCGACACCTCGTCCTCGTTCCCAAGCTCAAACCAGATCTCGCCCAACTTCGTCCCTGAGCACCTCCTACACCTGGCTCGAGGACCCGATCAACATCCCGCCGGCGCCTTCCGACGACCAGAGCCGCCGCATCCCCCTTCCCCCAAATGTGATGGAATCCCTCCGGGTCTCCGTGACTTGCTTCCCCGAAACCATGCTTCTCTGCTCTAGCCTGTCCATCGAGACGATCCGTAGCTACTCCCGCAAAGTCCGCAACCGCCCCTAGACATCCTACGTCCGGACACCCCCCCCGCTTCCCCGAAACGCTGGCGTTGGCTCCCCTCACGCCGGACATCGAATCTCGGCAACAACCGGCGCTGCTGCTCCCGCGCCTCCTCCTCGAATCTCGACCTCCCCTCCACCATGCCCCCCTCGACCGCGACCCTCACCCCGCCTCAGTGGTCCCGCATCCGCAGCGTCTTCCCCCACGGCTCCGATTATCTATGCGACGCGCTCTACGCCCACATCGTCGCGTACAACTACCTCGCCCCCATGCTCCACAATTCTCTTCCGTCCACGGCCGCGAGGCCCCCGACCCCGGGAAGCCCCGCAAGCACGGAGGACTCCATCCCCAAGAAGGCGGCGACCCTGCTCGGTCTGCAGGGCACGCGGGAGGCCACCCCGCCGCCGCCGAGGCCGCTGCGGAAACGGTCGAGCATGTTCCTCGGCCTGCGCGCGTGCTCGTCGCGGCAGTCCGCTGCGCCCCCTGCGCCGCCCCAGCCTTCACCGATGGCCGCGCCGTCCGTGTCCGACACCCCGCTGCGCGACCTCCAGCACGGGTTGCACCGGTGTATCGCACGTCTCGTGACGACGCTGCGCGTGGAAGGGACCGAGGGCCCCGTCGCCGGCGAGCCGATCAACGAGATGGACCCGCTCGTCATGCGGTCTCTTTGCGAAATCGTCAAGTGCTGCGAGGAGTCGCCGACGAACGACCGGTCCTTGTAACAACAGTTCTATTGTACGACAGAGATGTTTTGATTTTTTCTGCTTTGTTGTTTTGTTTTCAGTCCTTCATATACAACAAGCGCTTTATTACTTTGTAGGATACAAGTGAGGTTCACGAAAGGGGGAGAGCGCGCAATGGTTCGGTATATATACCCTCTTTGGAATTCCAGCCTCTTTTTGTAGCGTGGAGTAGCAGGACAGGGATGGCAGGTCAAAAAACTAAAAACATGGCGGCGAATGGGTTGTGTGGTGTTGTCCGAGTTTAATGTCTAGGTAAATAAACAACCAAGGGCTGAGCGCCTCATCATCTTGTTACTATGTCGGACGTGTCTGCGGACTGGAGGTTTGGCCAGGTAATCGTTTCTGCGATGATTCCGACACAACGTCCTACTACTATTGCATGGGCTCCTCTCTTCATTCCCAGCCCTATCTACAAATCTTTGCGTCTAGGCTCGGTCATAGTTCTCACTGCCACTCTGGTATACCCAAGGCTCTGCTGGTCGCTGTCTTCTGTTACTATGGTTGTCAGTTAGTACCTCTTGATCACAGTGACCAGCCTCATCCCCTTAACCCCCTCTTCGTTGGACAATTCGGCTCTTCCTCTATTTCTGTTAACCAATATGATCTAGCTTCAAACAGCTCAACTCCCGAACAATCGCGGCGGTTGCCTTAGCCTACGCTGCTGCCTCGTTGTGGTATCTGAGGTCTGTCGGTCATAGCTTGTGCATCGTCGTGCAGCATATTCAGTCTCTCGTGTTTGATGCTGTACCAGAGGAAAGCAAACTGGTGAGCGGAAACTGAAGCACCCGGAAGTTGAAGCTTTAAAGATCAGTGCCGATGAACAGTCTTTCCTGGCCACCGTCCTACACAGTATCCACGTCCCGATTGCATTTACCCAACGCCGCCGTTCCTGATGCGTCCGTTTACTATGGTCGTGAACTCAGCCAAACGCCTGGTATGCCGTTGTCCTCGTTATGAATACTCCACGTCCCCTTCAAAAGGATAGGGATCCCTAATTACCCTTCCCACCTGCGCATCCCAGTCTGTAGCACTAACCACCCCATCCTCCTCCTCACGTCTGCCGCGTGTCCCATCCGCCCCCCCACTTCCCGTCTCCCCGTTCCACACCCTCGCGACGCGGCCCTTCCCCTTGACGCCCTTTACAAACCCATTGCTCAGCCCCAACAATCCCGCGCTGCCCAGCAACAGGACCAGGAGCACGAGGTTCCCCGCCTGCGAGACGTTGCCGCTGAACACAGCCACCATGTACACGGCCAGCTTCGCCACGGCCTCGAGGTAGCCCTGCACCGCCGTCTTGGAGAGCATCCAGGCATCCGTCGTCAGGGCGGCGAGGTCGGACGCCGGTCCGCGCATGCGGATTTTCAGCGTCGGGGAGAGCGGTATGAGGTACTCCGAAAGCTTGTTAGAAGACGAGGTGGTCGTGATAAAAGACGGAGAGGTCGGCGGTGAAGAAAGACGTGTGCGTTGCTTGATGATGTAGATGTTGAGGATGCGGGAGGTGATGAGAGCTAGGATCGATGCGAGACCCCACCCTTTACGGAGGTTAGTACAAGTCTCTTGGAGATCCGTGTTGGCATAGACTGGGAAACGATTGTGGACAGGGACGATTAAAGGTCTGTGAAGGAGCGGGGAAATACTCACAGTCAGCCAACAGGACCATTATTGTCAAAGCTACAAGGGTGAGTGCCGGGCTCGCGAGGTAGAGCAGATGGCTCCCCCGTTCAAACTCCCAGTCCGCATCAGGAGCAAAAGCCCGGCCCCGTCTCCGCTTCCGGCTTCCAAGCGTCCCAACGTCGAGGGTGATGATCTTCTCTCCGCACCCAGCACCGATCCCGAAAGCCTCGACGCTGCCTCCGGTCTGCTTCCTCCTCTTTACGTCCTTCTCCCGGGCGCGCTCCTCCTGTGAACCCAGCCTCGAGAGAAAAAGCAGCATCCCCGGGTTCGTGACCCTGACATCTTTCCTCCTTCCGCCGGGAAGCGCCTGCGTGCCAAAGATGCCGGCTCCTCCCGAGCCCCTACCACTGCCATCACTGATGCCGAACGGTGCGGAGGCCTCAGCCGTGACGGCGCCGCTGTTCTCTGTGACACCGTCGGCTGCTTGTTGGTAGTGCAGCCCCGGCGCGAGGACGAGGGCGTCGAACCAGGAGGACGTCCCTGTGAGCGCCGTGCGGTTGGCGATTGTTTGGAGGTCTGCGAGGGCGACGAGGCCTGCCGCCGAGAGGGAGACTCCTGGTATTGGTTCCTTGGAGAGAACCGGGAAGGACATCGTTTATCGGATCGTGGACCTCCACGCAGACTGCAGGTTTAGTTGGACGCAGCCAGGTGTTGTCGCAAGTATCTAACCTCAGATAGTTGCGTAGGCGGGGGTTGAGTAGACGAGGACCCTCGGCCTCTTCCGCCGATGACGTGTTCGAATCCCTCCCAAGGCCGCTGTCACAAGGTGGGCATGATCGTTTTGTTCCGCTGGCAGCGACAAAGAAAGTCGAACACGATTTTAACTCCGTTTTGATATGAGACTGTTATTGACAACCAAGCAAGCAACACGGGTCCGAATGACCTCGCAGCAGGGTTGTATCCTGCTGCAGGCTGACCCTCTTATCCCTTTCTGCCCCTCCGTCTCTTCTCCAACGGCCCCAGCCTCCACGCAGTTACATGCATGTGAAGTAGTAGCCAAGCTTTAAGGCCGTTGCGGAAATGGCGCTTCATTCCCGATGTTACCCCCACACACCCATGCGCTAGCCGACGCCGTCGACGTTGGCTCCGCATCTTCACACCCCCAAACCCGGGCATGCTGATGATGGTCGGCGCCGGGTGGACCCGTGAAGAGGAGACATGATTGGGCGGAACGCATGCAAACGCTTTGGAAGGCAGTCAGACGGAACCTGAGGATGTTCAGTTGGCTAGAAAGGGCATGATTCGGTAAAAGAACGGCGTGCTCTTGTCTCGAAGCATAAGTGGTCATCTCCAGGCTTTGATCGTTCTATCTTCTCTCCTGAGGCAGATATGTCGAGTAGAATTAGCATAGATACACGGTACCCGTGAGAGATACCCTGTGCCTCATCACTAGTCTCAAGGCAAGTTGAGTCTTCATTGAAAACTGTATCCGATAGACCAATTTACTTACAAGACTGACTTGACAACTGAATACATTGAGATGATTTTACGTGTCACAAAATACCAACTTCTAGAACACGATATTATGGCTGCATGACTTCTTTCAGCACGTCCTCATCGGTCGGAATCCGTGGAAAAGAAAATGAGGGATCTGTAGCTGGTGTAGGATATTGCAGGTAACCCCCCTGGCGCGTACTACTTACTAGCTTAGTAACTGTAAGTAATCCAGATAAGCAACTCATATACATCCTAAGAATTTGGGCTTATCAATCTATAGGATTAGGCCCTAGGAGCCTGTCTTCCAACCTAATCTCGGTGTTGCTTTAACGGCTCAAGACTTTCATGTTTTATTGGTTTCCGATCTATTACTCCGATGTGATCTTGTGTTGATACGTTCATCTTCAACACCTCTTGTTCTATGTAATATTATCGTTGTATTTATTGTAACCTCGACAGTATTTAATGCTAATAGCAAAAGGAAAGTAAGAACCTGCGTCGTCGGTCAACTTGCAATTGCTTCCTGCGGGCATCATTTTCATCGTCCGACTTCCCTCACACACCAATGTAAGCATCGAACGCGTTCACTAGGGGATTCAGTAAGCACAACACTTAAAATGAACAAAAATACATGCAACACCG
>JAIMZG010001501.1:0-54236 GCA_020466075.1 Colletotrichum coccodes
GACGGGAATTAGAAGCGGCCCCCGGCGGGATGTATCCGGTGTCCCGAATCCTTGATACCACTTGCAGAGTCAGCCTAATCGAACTGGTCAGAACCAACCCTTCCCTACGTCTACTCTATCTTGCCGTGTCATGTCGCCGAGTAGTTGGGGAAAGTCTTGGACTCCTCGATCGTCTTATCCCACTCCCTGTCCTCGTCGAGCTCCCTGGCCATGCGGATGACTTCATCCCACTCCTCTTGCGTGACCTTGGTAACGCTCAGCCGGGCCAGCCTCAGCAGCTCCATGTCCTGAAGCGGCCCTTTTCCCCGCGACTCTTTAAGGAGACGTAGCGGCACGATGCGCGGGAATTTGTGATTAATCTTGACGTGGACGAGACTCCATTTGCTCCCGTCGTGCGGGGCGCTGGCGTCGTAGTACGGATTGTCGTTGATGCAAGCGTTCCCTGGACCAAGTTAGACCGAGATAGGAGCGACAACGAGGAAGCGTTCGTGGGGTGGAAGCGGGCTCACAGTCTGGCGAATGCTCCCTGACGATGGTCATGATGCCAACGACGCCGGGCTCCTTGCAATTGGAGTGGTAGAAAAACGCCTTGTCGCCCTTGCGCATGGCTCTTAGGTTATTGCGCGCGACATAGTTGCGAATTCCTGTCACCGTCAGTCCCCATCTCTCGCCACATTGTAGGATGCGTTTGTTCAGACATACCTTCCCAACCCTCGGGCGTCTTCTTTGCCGCCAAATCATCGATGGAGAACTTGATCTCGTACCCATCCTCAACACGCACGTCCGGCTCCGACTTCATGAGCCAGTACCGCGTGCCCGGTGGGTCCCTGGGCTCGGCATCGGCGTTGACCTCCGGAACGGGCGCGTCTCGCAGGGCAGCGAGTTCGTCCTTAGTCTTCTTGGGCGGCGTCTCCTTCTTTCCTGCCGTTGGTTTCTGGATGATCGTGTGAGTATACACCAGCCACATGTGATGGGGTCCTGCAATTTTACTCGGCTTACCTTGGCCTTCTTGGCGGGCTTGGGCTTTTGCTCGTCGTCGGTGATCTCGGGCTTGGGTTCAAGTTCCTTAGCGGCGGATTCCACGGCTTTTCTCTTGAGATTACCAGTGGCCTTTTGCGGACTTTTTGCCTGTGACCCCTTCGTCTTGTCGTCCCGTGCTTTGACGGTGGCCTTGGTCTTCACCGGCAACGACTTCTTCTCGTCAGAAGCCTGTGTTGTGTCCAGTCGCGTCGACGACCGCAGGCTGCGGGTGACGGCGGGCATTGTGAGTGTGAATGGACCGGCAACTGGAATGAAAAGACGTAAAACGGACCTTGAATCGAGTATACTTGGGATTCAAAGGGATCTCGGGCCTTGAACGGGATTGAGCCGGCATAAGGTGCTTGAGACTCTTCCCAGTATGCCCAACTGAGACGCGAAGTGGTGATGAGAGCACAGTGTCGCAGGTGCACAAAACAGCAACACACACGGTCTTCCAAAGGATCACGTAATCGTCCAATTGCGATGGTTATGTCGCTTACTACGTGGTATCCGTAGACAGACTAGACTAGGCTGGACGAGGGGGTGAACTCTATCCTACCCCAACCTCTTCAATAAGTCCCAACACCGAGAACGAGATAACAATGCAATTCACGACCATTTTCTCTTGCACACGCGATATATAATGGTTTTCATTCTAGTAAAACAGTTCGGAAAGTTGAAGAGCCCAGCAGGGCCTCAACAGGGGCAGTCGCATTGCCCTGTGGTCTAATAAGAGACTAGGACACCACCCTGGACCCAAGTTCTAGAAACAAGACACACTTTAGAGTTTCGGCTGCTCCAAGTGTACATATCAAAAGCCGTTCTTCTTCACCGTTAGCCACAGAGACTGATCCTCAACTTCGACTTTGCTCTTACAGTGCTTTTCACGGCTTTCACGCTCTTGCGAAGACGCAGGGAGCAGCGGGCCCACACAGCCGAGCATCTCGGAGCTCGGACCCCGACAAGTCCAAGACTGAATCGCTCAAAGCCATCAACTTCGCCTTAATTAATATCGTCAACCGGTGCCGCCATCATGCAAAGAGTACTTAAAGCCTCAGAAACAGCCCTCGGTGCCATAGGCAATACGCCGCTCGTGAGTCTCCGCCGGGTAGTTCCCAAAAACCATGCCGAAGTCTACTTGAAGCTCGAGTACACCAACCCGACAGGCTCGCACAAAGACCGCATGGCCGCCGCGATCATCGAAGAAGCCGAGAGAAAGGGGAAGCTGAAGCCCGGCATGAAAGTTGTTGAAGCAACTGGCGGCAGTACGGGCTCGTCGCTGGCATTTGTCTGCGCAGTTAAAGGATACAAATTCCAGCCCGCCAGTTCCAACGCCTTTGCAGTTGAAAAGCTCAAGACCATGTCGGCATTTGGGGCTTCGGTGGACATGATAAATAGCCCCTCTGGCCGCATCACCGCAGATCTGATCCCTTCAATGATTCGGCATGCTCAGGCCGTCGCGAGGGACGGTAACGTCTACCAAACGGACCAGTTCAACAACCGCGACGCGCTAATCGGGTACGAAACCCTGGGCCGCGA
The DNA here is from genome assembly GCA_020466075.1 of Colletotrichum coccodes. NCBI lineage: Eukaryota > Fungi > Ascomycota > Sordariomycetes > Glomerellales > Glomerellaceae > Colletotrichum > Colletotrichum coccodes. The sequence goes on from JAIMZG010001501.1 coordinate 2,560, forward strand.
GATCATCGAGCAGGTCCCGGCGGGTATCGATGCTTTTTGCGCCGCTATCGGTACGTCCGGGCTTGCTATGGGCGTTTCCCGGGCCTTGAAAGCCACGAGACCGGAGACTCGTGTTGTCGTGCTGGAGCCGGCTTCGACGCCTGTCATCACAGAGGGCCGGGCCGGTGCTCACGGCGTGGAGGGGATCGGGATTGGGTTCCTTCCGCCGCTACTGGACGAGAAGCTGTATGACGAAGCACGGGCGATCGCGGAGGACGAAGCGCGTGCCATGTGCCGACGATTGGCAAAGGAGGAAGGGATATTTGCTGGAGTCTCTACCGGGTTGAACGTCGTTGCGGCGATTCAGCTGGCGGAAGAGTTGGGGCCTGGAAAGAAGATCGTCACTATCGCCTGCGACTCGGGCCTCAAGTATTTGAATGGTGACTTGTTCTCCAACCCTCAATAACTACATCCTAGCAGCGTATGACTTCCTTCTGAGACATGGAAGCAGCATTGGAACGGTTTTGAACGGAGGGGTGACAAGCATTGTTGGCGTAGAATGCAAACATCATGGGTTCTGGCTCGTTGCATTCGTGCTCCGCACTCTGCTAGGTTGGTTTCGTTGCCGTTACCTTTATTGCCCATACCGCCGTTACCTCCTTCATCGTCTCTTGGCTTTTGTTTGGGTTGAGAACGCATGAATTCTACGCTTCCGATAATAAGTTTCGAAAAACATACTAACAGCGATGTTTCGGTTGACCTCGTAGATTGAGAAACTCACCTTGCATCTTCAAAGAACACATATTCACGGAATCAGGTTGCGGTTCCATGTTTATAGAACCTGACGGGATTCTATCTTTGAATAAAATAGCAGCTATACACATGCTAATCGCATATTGGCAGAGGTTTCGGTGTACATTCAATCGAGTTGCCCAATCGCTTGCTTGCCGCACCACGCATGAAAAGGAATTTGCTTCCCTATCCCGTGATATCTACTCCCACCGCTTCAGAAATTCCACAATCTCTCCAAACTCTTGCCTCACAACCTTCGCGTGCTCCTCGCTCCTCGGCACAAACCGCACATTGTACTCCTTGGGCGAATTCAAGAGGCCGTCCTCATACGCATCGTAGCTCGTGTCCAATTCGACCGTGTTCCCATCCGCGTCAACCCCCGGCTCAATCCGGAAAGCCCACAGTATCTGCGCGATCATGCGCCACTGAGACCTCTCGGCCATGTGCAGACCAACACACATGCGCCGCCCGGCGCCGTACGAGTAGTGGTCGCGCTCGTTGTACTTTGGCGAGGCGGCGAGCTCGGGGGCGAGCTTGTCAGCGACGGGGAGGAAGTGGTCCGGGTTGTACGCCGAGGGGTCGGGGGCCGAGTCTTTGTGGTGGTTCAGGGCGTACGCCGGGATGAAGATGGTACTGCCGGCTGGGATGAGCATGTCACCGTACCACCTGTCCATCTTAGCGGCATGGGGAAGGCCGGAGGGTAGTCTGAAGGAACAGCGTAGTCAGCATGGGATGACCTTTGCTGATCAAGTAGATACTGACACCGGTCTCACTCGCAACCCCTCTTTGACGATGCAATTGATGTACGGCAAATCCTTGAAGTCGGACCACATCGGTACCCGCTGGGTACCACACACGCGGTCGAGCTCGGCTTGCGCCCTTTCCTGAAATTGGGGATGTTTTGCCAGGAAGAGGATGCTCGTGAGTGTTGCCGTGGCCGTGGTATCTGCGGCGCCCATATGTATCGTCCCGAGGAAATTGTTGAACTCCGTGTAAGATAGCGGCACGTCGCACTTGATGTCCTCATCGAGCATTCTGTCTAAGAGAGAATCCCGTTTGTCGCCCTCACTACGACGCTTGTCGACCCGGTCCCGAGCTTCGTTCCAGATATTGGTCATGGTGACATAGCATTTGTTACCGCGCTGTCTCGACTCTGTCCACCGTTCGGGAATGAGCCTTAGGAAAGGGAATTGATCTACTGGGAGGTAAGTGCCCGGTTCCATCGCTTTCGATATCTGACTGCGGGTAAGCTTATATCTCAGGGTAAGCGTAGCCAAGGCGGGCAGTCATACAGCATTGATGGCAATGTAAACAGCCTTGCAATGTTAGTTTCATGATAAGTGCATGGTCTTGATTGTCTCAAGCTTACATATGCCCAGAAACTCCCCCAGTGTGTTGCTCGCTGGCCATACACCGTGATACTGGCGATCGAGGCAGTTGTCCGTTTCACGCTCTCCCTGAACTCCTCGGGCTTTTCCAACAGGTCGTACATAAGCCGGGAGACTCTATGTTGAGTTAGTGAGTGGCATCCAAGTCAGATTGCTTCCACATCGGAAGTTCCCCAAACGTACTCGGCTTCTTGTACTGCCCTAAGGCTCGTATCAAGGTTCTTCGGCGAGAAGAACTGGGTCACAATCTTGCGCTGGGCTTTCCATTTGGGCCCTTCATGCATCAAAGCAGTATTCTCATCCCGCATCGAAAGGAAACCCTGTTCATCGACCGGTCTGTCGTTGTAGTAGGCACCCTTGGTAACCAAGAGTTCATGAACGGCGCGCCTGTCGTTGAGGACGATCATGGTGCTCTTTCCGACTTTGAGCGAATACACTGGTCCATACTGGTCGCCCCATTCTTTGAGCCTAGAAATGGTCAGATAAAACCATTGTAAGACGAAGATACTAACCTACTTTGAAAAGAAGCCTTCAGTTGGTATCAGGTGCGCATTGCCTAGGATAGGGAGCGTTGGGGGTCCAGGCGGGAGGTGTTTCTCTCTACTACCAAAAGTAAGGACCTTGTACAGTAAGAAGACGACTGGGACCACCCAAGTGAGGGAGGAATAGTCGACCACAAAAGGAAGCTCGTTCACTGTTACTGCCATTGCTTCTGATAGCCTTGGGGGTACTTGGACAGAAATGTATAAAATGTCTGTCTACATCTCGCCTCTTCCACCTACTTATATTCCCTTCCGCCATCAGCTCAAGAGCGGGACTGAGACCGCTATATGCACTGATAGCACCAGGTTTTGCCGTAAATCGTCTACACACGAGCGACCTTCACTCGATCTAGCCTTCGTCGGATTGTGCAGCCCTTTCGGAGTGCGGGGTACGAAATGAACCCTTGCAAATGCATCTCGTCCCGCGCATCACCTTGACTGGGCGGGAGATCCCATGACGGCTGCGCGGGGTGTATGCGAAGGTGTGACGCTGACTGCAGCTTTCGTGGACTTAATCTATGTGTTGCACCTTTAGCCGCATGCTTCGTACAATTTGATTCGTGATGTTCTTGAAACCAGACTGGGCAGAAGCAGGCTGACGAATATCCATGCATCAAGGTTTCTTTGTTGCTCAAGTTCTCGTCATTACATGGGCATGTTTGACAGGCTACCTACTTCGCTGCAAGATACTCTCAAATCACAAGTATAAGTCCCGGTATTTAATATCTGAGAAGAAATTGGGTCAACCGTGTCATCTCCATTGGCGGCGGGAGAAGAAAAACCTAGATGAAAGGGTGGTGGATTAGGCGTCGGAGACTCCGTGTTCTCCTTTTGTGAACGCCCCCAGATTGCGATATCCAGTGTCCCTAAATTCACATGTGCATGTCACAGTTGTCGTTGCACTACGGTACGGTACGAGTCTCAGGGGCCACAAATGATTAACATCGTCCAGTGAGATTGCGGCACTCATGAGCGATCATTACGATCATTGCAGCAGATCCAAATGTGGTTGGCTCCAATGGCAGGTTTCTTGGGGCAACACGTCTCCTAGAGTGATGGCGGCACTCTGCTCGGGAAGTTCATCCGATTCTCCCTGCCCAAACGAGGCGAGCAGAGACACAAAGGTTGACCGGTCAACAGTAACAGCCCAATAAAACACGTCGAAAGGTGCAGATCATGGGCTGTGGCCGTTCGTTCTTGGACGGCCTAATGAGTCTATTTGTCGGTCGTACCGTATATCTGCATGCGCTTTCCCTACCTGGGCCGCAGCTCGCAGCTGCATTAGCGAAGGTTGATGCGGTGTGTTCCATTTTCGTCACAACGCGATAATTCCTGACGCCTTGACGTACCAACCGCCAAGCAACATGCCGCTCGAGTAGTCCGCCGAGAACATCCCCTCACTGCGAGATCTAGTTGGTCTTCTTATGGTGCTGTTGCCGTGATGAACCTAGTGCCACAATTGCAAAATATTAAAGGGGGTAGGTCATTTGACATCATTTGATAGCGGCGGTGACGAAGACAGCGATCGAAACAGGAGGGAGCAATGCGAAAGTTACGCTGTTTGGTTTCAAGATGATTCCGCGTCGAAGCCGGTCAGGGAGAGACGTGTGGTTCGTGTGTGTTCGTCAAAGTCAGCTCCACGTCTAGCAGCCAGAATCACAATACGGCTAGGCAACAGGACTGTCTTGACAGCGAATCCGCCATATCGTCCTACCATCGTTCCCAAGAAAAGGTTCTTTTGACTCGCTGGTCATATCGTGTCTGATGTGGTACATTTTGATCCTGTACTTCTTTCAACAGCGTCTCCCATTTGGCGGAGCTGGGTACATCAGGGTCTCGGACTGCTTTCATGTGATTCTTCTGCAAAATTCCATTCGAACGCCCGCTCAGTTCGAAGGACAAGCTTGTGTCTGCTAAAGATGTTTTGCCCCGAATAAACTTTCCGGCCACGTTGCGATGTAACTTGGGGTAGGCACAAGGCTAGAAACTGATCCCCTTGGTCAACACGAGGCACGCTATGCCGGCCACAGAAAACCGCTGCGACGTCCCGCTTCCGCCGTGTCTCTGAATCATGTGGTGGATACTTCGAGGGAGGGAAATCCGGTTATGCGGCTGACTTGTATAAGGCGATTGTCTAGGACCCGAGGCCGCGTTCGTTCCAGACGGCTACGTCAGCGGGACACTGGGGGTGCACCCACATTCCCCCACCACGCAACATGGCACCGAGCTGTTGAGTCCGTCTCTCCACTTTGGTCACTGTTTGGAACGAAAGTGGCGGGCTGGGATACGCTAAAGACGGCAGCTGAAGACGGGCCGCGCTGGCAACAGCAGAGGCGCAGGTATGACCCACCTCACGGGGAAAGTTGAAGTATGAGGACCGGAACGGCGCGTTCTTTAGATTCCCTACACCATCGTCTTTCTTAATGACAACAATCGCTTCAAACTAAGCTGATTACGGGTGAAAACTGCCCACAACGTGCCTCTCTTGCGTCTCCCTCGTGGGGGTGTTTTAGACCTTGATGCTTCTGGAAAGCCTCCGCATTCACGCCACTGCGGCACGTCATTGGTTTTACGACTTTGCAATACGTGACCAATTTCTCTCTTTCACATCGCAGGACTTTCAGAAGCTGCACTGGGCGATATTTGGGGCCTAGTACTGCTCTACTAGACTCATCAACAGAGGCCAGGCTAATACTCGACTTAGGCATGTATCCTAACAAAGTCCACGGTGAAAAGCATGGCCAGTCGTATGATCTGTGAGGCGTGCAGTAACACAGCTGGACATTCAGAAACGAGTAACATCGCCTAGCCTTGGATTTATCGAAATGAGGCTTATGGCTAGCTGAATAACTGGAAGGACCAGGATTCGAAGGGCAATTGGAGCCTCCTAAGTGTCACTCCGTCTTGTCACTTCGCCAACCAGAATGCCACTGGACACAATACCAGAGACCTCGAGGGTTGAATTTGTCTGACATTGAGGATTTGTGGAACGCCGAAGCCATCTTGAGGCTGTAAGCCTGTTCCGAATACGGCATAAGGCGATTTGTTTGGAAAGTATCTCTGAGGCCCTCTATTTAGGCCTCTTATAGATGCTTTTCTTGGTCTATAAGAAGCCGTGGATAATCTCGCCGAAGCATCTAGTTCTCCTTACAAGCATCTCATCTTCACCATATTTCAACCACTTCACCGTTTCTTCTCACAATCTCAGCCCAAACTCCAACTTTCACATATCATTCAAGATGGCTCACCTCCTCTCCGCCTGGTGTTCTCACTCCTATCAACTACTTCCTCCCGGGCGACCGCGACTTGGCCATTTCCGCTGTGATCCCCAAAGTTGAGGGGGGCTCTAAAGCCTCCGTTGATGTCTCCTTCAACCAGGAGTTCTTGAAGCTGGTTACCGCCAGTGTCCACGACGAAACCATCACCTGGATCTTCAAATGGGCCAAGCTACCCACCGAAGAGGGCCAGAACCCCCAGCTTGTCAACGTCAATACTACGATCTGGAACGGCATCGTTGGCCCTCTGGCTAAGACTTCCCGCAACATCCAGGGCTATATTGTTCACTTCGTTCTGCTCCAGGATTAGAGCCAATAGAAACACCTGTACTGCCTTTTCCTAGGGAATGGGCAACCTGAATCATCCGATACTTTCCTTTGTCTTCAAGTTTCGTTGGGGATGTGGTCTTAAATGGATAGTGTGACAAATTGATAAGAAAGAAAAGAATTCGAGGAGGACCAAGTTTTGATTTTGATTATATTCGAATGGGTTTTCTGCGGACTTAGGATACGCTTTAATCAATATTGCACTGGATATCTTGCTAAACCTGGGGGCCATCGTAACCTTCATTTTCAATTTCATCGGCCGATGCTACAATAGACAGAGACACCAAAAAGGCATGAAAATGAATTCTTGGGATTGGCATCAAGTCAGAAGGTACCATATTTCTGAAATGGGCAAGCAAATACACCGATTAAGGGTTGGTTGCCTTTGCACACCCAAGAGATTTCATGAATGACTGATGACTAGTAAGTTGTCGAGTTCCACTTTAGCAGAATGGCCAATCAAAGCCCAAGACCTTCGGTTTAACCTTAAGTTGAACCACGAATGTCTTCTATTTCAGCCTAAGCTTGGGGCTTCGCGGTGTGTGAGGGAGAAAGTTGCCATTAGCAACCAGAGGCTGTAGAAACAGGCATATCATACATTGAAAAGCCACGAGCAACCGATAAAAGTTGACATTGAAACCTCTTTCTTTATCAATTGCTCAATCACTCACAGCGTCCATTTTACTGCTCATCAACCGAGTTAGATCCCCACGACTACATGTACTGTTCACCTCGGCAACACGGAGTAGCACCCAAACCAGCTACCTTACTTTGTAGCTGTTCGACCACCAGCCTCAGATTTGACCACATCTCTGTCACCAGGTTCCAGTGAATATAACAGGTGATCTACTTATAATACCGCTCAGCGCGAGAGAACCCCGTAACGCCGATATTTGCCACACGTTTCGATTTCTTGACTAGAGCGGTCCACAAGGTCATCAACATGGCACGCCGGCCATTCAGTCGGGCCCTAATCATGGAAAATATTGCTGAAGCAGTCTTCCTGATGGAGAATCCAAAGAATCCAAACTCCCTATCGACTTGAGAAGACAACCACGGTCAAAACAACTATGCTTACCAAAGTGTCTCTGTCCTCATTATGCTATAGCATTATCGACCTTGATATCTCCAGGCTCCCTTCTTGCCGTTGTTCTTTTTGGCGATCTGTCAACTCCTCTCCGCGCAGCTTGTAAAGGTATTCGGGGAGCAATAATAATGACAACTCAAGTAATTGCCACATGGCCGACAGAAGGAGATTAGCGTCGTACTTGGAGCATACGTTACCGGAAGGAGACCAAGAGCTGAGACATCTACCATCAGACCGGACTAGCCACTCAACAAGCCATGCGAGTAGATTAGCCTCATTTGACCGCATTCTATTAAGTCGACGACGCACTACCTGATTGCGAATGGTTCACCTCAGCTGAGGGATGTTTTGTTCGAGAAAAGAGTTGCTCATATGCATTGTCGGAGATTCTCCAATGATACTGCGTGACTGTCTTTTTATGATTCTGAAAGCAAGCCTGGGTATCCAACATCAGGTCTATTATTTCGGTCACTCTCGCCCCCGATTCCGGGATCATTCTGAATCCAAATACCAGGACACAGCATGAGCAGGAAATCTCAAGGCCCGGATTAGATTTTGCTGTGAAAATTGTGAGGTCATTCCGGTTCACACACTTCACGCATCCTCAATAAGTGATGTTTGTATATCTCCCCTGGAAGCATAGCGTTCTATTAATAGCCCTTCTTGCAGATATCTGGCGAAATAGCCATCCCAAGATAACATGGAAACGCCTTTTTTAACCTCTCGACGGAGCTACTGGTTACGAATTGGAATAATAGGTTTCATTGTGCCTCATGTAGCTGTCGGCCAACTAGCAGCTAGCACAAGTCTATCACCGCCCATGTTCCCATTCTACGAGAATGCGAATACTACGGAGCTGTTCCCAATGCCTGTGTGTGGCGGAACTTTCAAGTTGGAGGAAGCCACTATCGACCAGATGCAGAAAGCCATGCAAGACGGAACCATAACTTCGCAACAACTGGCAATCTGCTACATGCAGCGGACTTTTCAGACACAAGATTACGTCAAGTGAGATCAATCAGCACCCCACATAAAGAGAAATCCAAAGACTTACCAGTCCAATAGCTCAGTGATGCAGATGAACCCTGACGTCCTGGCAATCGCGGCCAAGATGGACGAGTTGAGGAAATCAGGCCAGATCCTTGGCCCACTACACGGGATACCCTTCACCGTCAAAGACAACATTGCAACCAAAGATAACATGGAGACAACGGCCGGTAGCTGGGCCCTCCTGGGAAGTATAGTGCCCCGTGATGCCTTCGTAGTGGCCCGCCTCAGGGCTGCTGGAGCTGTTCTATTCGGCAAAGCAACCATGAGCGAGTGGGCAGATATGCGGAGCACGGGGTATTCTGAGGGATACTCTCCAAGAGGAGGTCAAGCGCGAAGCCTTATAATCTTACTCTGAACCCTTTTGGTAGCAGTTCCGGCAGCGCGGTGGGTGTAGCCGCCAATGCAATCGCATTCTCTCTTGGAACTGAGACTGATGGCAGCGGTATGGCAGCGATATTTCATGGGACCTCTGTAACTTCTGGCTGCTAACATGGAACCAGTCATCAGTCCTGCCCACAGAAACGCTGTAGTGGGCTTCAAGCCAACAGTTGGACTGACCTCCAGAGATGGGTACGTCTGGTCGGGCATGCCTTCGCGGAAGCCACTCCAGTTACAAAACGCTAACCCGATTCTTTAGAGTGATCCCGGAGTGTGAGCATCAAGACACTGTCGGCACTTTTGGCCGGACCGTCCGGGATGCCATTTATGTGCTTGATGCCATCTACGGCATAGACCCTAGAGATAATTATACGTACGCTCAGCGCGAGAAAATACCTTCATCCGGAGGTTACTCGCAATTCCTTACAGATAAAGCGAGCTTGAAGAATGCCACCTTTGGGATTCCCTGGAACAGTTTCTGGGTACACGCGACTGCTGAAAACAAGGCACAGCTAGGCCAACTCATCGAGCTGATCAAGACAGCCGGCGCACATATCGTCAATTTTACCGAAATCGGTGATTTTGACAACATCGTGAGAAAGACCGGATGGGACTGGGACTGGCGCGCAAAAGAACTAAACAAGCCACACGAGTCAGAGTACACGGTTGTGAAGGTCGACTTCTACAACAACATCAAGAAGTACCTATCCGAGCTGCAGAACACGAATATCCGTTCGCTCGAAGACATCATTCGATTTAATCACGAAAACGACGGGACCGAAGGAGGATATCCCTACGGGCAGAGTTACACCGAGGGCGGTAGGACCTTCTATCGCGGTCATCCGGCGTTTCGCACCGGACAGAATGGTTTTCTTATGTCCAACGACACGCAGGGGATCCAGAATGAAACCTACTGGCAGGCTCTAGATTTCATGCAAAGCACGACACGTGGCGGTATCGATGCGGCTCTGAGCCACAACGGGATTCGGCTATCGGGCTTACTGGTACCCCCATCCGTGGGCCAAACCTACCAAATTGCGGCTCAGGCTGGATATCCTATGGTCACAATCCCGGCGGGTGTGAATCCTGTTTCTGGGATGCCCTTTGGACTCGGTATCATGCAAACGGCGTTTGGCGAGGAGGAACTTGTACGGTGGGCCAGCGCCATTGAGGACTTGCAGTTGACTTCCAACACAGAGCTGAAGAGAACACGGCCGAAATGGTACAGGTACTTGGAGAAACCACTTCCTATCCGAAGAGATTCATGAGTTTACATTGTTGCATATATAATGTCTCATTACTGGTTCGGTGGGCGACCTCCGTTTCGTGTCTAGTCGTGCCCTCGCGTAGTCCTTTCGAGTGTGATCATTCTGGTCATATACTCAGATCTCAAGCACTTTGATGATTGGGAGGCTGTTTTGAACGACCAAAGAGAAACCCGGGCGAACTTGAGTAATGAATCTACAGTGGTTCCCGAGGTCCAGTATACATTTCACTGATCACAAGTTCGTGTCAAGGGAACCATCGGGCACACGAAATGTTCGTCTCATCCCAACTTTGCCGATCACTTGACCGAAACCTGTAATCGCTGGCAATGGCATGCTACGGACACGCCGCACTCACCCTTGTCATTAGGACATTTATTCCAATCTTAACCCAGCAGAAAGCTCATCGCTCGGCTTCTTCGGGCTCAAGGAAGCGGGCGGTCCGCTTTTCAATCCCCATCATGAATACAACCGGGGTTGTAAGTCCTTGACTTACAATTTGTTCGCTGCCACACCATCTGCTGCCACCAGCCCCGCAACGGAATCTAGTGTAAAGCTTTGGGTAGGTGATGTTTCGCTTTCCTTCTGTGCTTCTGATCTTCTCCCATTTCTCCACGAGGCTTACCGAGTACACGGATCAAACTCTTGCAAGCACGCTTTTTTATTCCATCTTTTGAGTTTTGCAACTGACGTTTTCGACTCGCAACATCTTGAGAATGGCGGAACCCACGCCAACCCCCTCTGCGTCATCCCCCGCCAGTCCCGGGGTAGGGCATTGTTGGCAACGATCTCAGTCCAATCCAGCCACAATGGGTACCCCCCAATGTCAAGTTCATCATCGATGACGTGGAGCTGGATTGGGCAGAACCAAAGAAGTACGACTACATCCACTGCCGCTACATGGCAGGTTCAATCAAGGACTGGCCGCGACTAGTCAATCAAATCTACGAGAACCTGAAGCCTGGCGGATGGGTCGAGTTTCAAGAATCCGCAAACACCTTGTACTCCGAAGATGACACGCTCAAGCCTGATAACGCCATGGTACAAATGATGGACGGCGTCATGGAAGCCTGTGGGAAGATCGGAAGGACAATGGATCCGGCACCGTCGATGAGGCGGTGGACAGAGGAAGCCGGATTCCAGCGGGTCGATGAGCAGAGATTCAAACTACCTATTGGCAGCTGGCCCAAGGATGCAAGATTGAAAGAGGTTGGTACATTGATGGGCATAAACTTTGTCGAAGGAGTGGAGGCCTTCACGGCTGCGCTCTTCAAGGACGTCCTGGGCTGGTCTCCAGAGGCGGTCACCGTCCTTAACGCCGGCGTACGCGCTGCAGTACGCGAGAGAAATGTTCACCCTATCTTCGACTTTGTTGTTGTCATCGGGCAGAAGCCTTTATGAGACAAGATTCAGGACGTACAATTCGATTTTGAGTTAAGAATAGCGGTAGAAGTGACTGGTGATTTGAATCCAAGTATGTCACATGGCCTTCTGCATTCTTCAAAGGTCTTCCTTCCGCGGTCCAGCCTCCATCACATCCTCGACTTGGTCTGAAGTTGCATAAGCGTCAACTTGAGCCTTCGAGAACTGTCTTGCCGGGATCCTTCTGGCAAACAAGATATCTAACTCCTCGTACGTGCGACCCTTGCATTCAGGTAGGCGAAAGAATGACCACACAAATATAATGCCCGCAGTACCGGCCCAAAAAAAGCCAGCCTTGCCCCTCAAGTTCCATTCAGTCGGGTTCCTTAAGTGTGTCAGCTTGGTTTTGATCATCATTGAATATTATGCCCTGTTCTCGTTTGACTCGAGGGAAGAATCACTCACATCATGTAAGTCTGAAGGACTTGCGAGACGATATTTACGAGTTGATAGGCATTTCGAGAGAGCACGACAGTGAGCGGGCGGAGACGGACTGAAGAAGTCTCGCTAATAATGCTATACTATTGAAAGCGTTAGCAGCTCAGCTCTCCACGGAGCGCTCAGAGGAGTTCGTCACGCAAAGTAGAGTCTTGGCTTACAGTGATCGGGCCGATCGTGAGAGACTAGTTCAAGTTAGCGGGAATTGTTCCCAGCTTGCAATGTTATTTGCCACTCACATAAATGAACAACCAAAAAACGCAGAGTCCACCTGACGGCCACAGGCCTTTGTCGCCCGCGGACACGTCGAGGACACCAATAATGAAAAGAATAGTGGTAAGCGCTCCGATGCCTGTGACATAGATGGCTCGGCGGCCCCAGTAAGAGATGAGCCACCATGACCTGAATTTCGACTGTGAGTTGAGGATCTCTGATGATCCGAACAGGCGATACGTACAACACTGTCCCGATAAAAGCCATACCCTTCGCACCCAGACTCAGCTCAAATGCGTTGGCAACGTTCATGCCTGCAGTGGTGAAGAAGTACGTCGGTGTGTAAGCGAAGCTACTCCCCGACATGACTTGACCGGCAAAAGCAATGCAACAAATCTCGGTCCGACGGAGATCGACGCCCTTAAAGCAGTCTAGGTACGTCACGTCGGTGGTTACACCAGACTCAACCTTGGTGGTATGAACCATCATGGCCAATTGAGCGTTAATTTGTTCCTGCGTCTTGTCTCCGCTAAGTCTCTCGATGGATCTCCTTGCTTCCTCGAGGCGATCATTGCGGACAAGATACCAGGGACTCTCGGGTGCGAAGTAAGATATGATCATTAGAGGAACAGGCCACAGCTATCTGCAATCAGTGATTGACTGATCTCGCCGGTCTAGGGGATGCGTATCAAAGCCAAAACTTACCCATTGAATAGCGAATGGGATACGGTACGCCATCTCACCCTCGATGGTCAGGCAACCACGTAGTACACCGGCAGCGATAAGCTGACCAATTGCCCAGCAAAGGTTTACCTGATGAGTTGTTATCAGCCCAACGTGCTTTCAGTGTCTTTCATGGCGGTGAAGGCTTCAGAAAATCAGCATACGTATGTTGTCATGTACCCTCTCAGATTGGTGGGGCAGACTTCTGAAGCTTGATCGTATTGTTTTAGCACCTATCGAGTCAATCTCAACGGGTCGCAACTCACCATAGGCGGGACTGAGGGTGGCAAAGACACCCCATGAAAGGCCACAAAGGATTTGTCCAACGAGAAGCATTGCAGCAGAGTGGGCGAAGAAGACGACGAAAATAAAGCAGTTCAGGAAGAACATGGCACCAATCATGACCCATCGATACCCGTACTTGGACGCAAAGTATCCGTTCATCAAACCTCCTGACCTTGGATTAATCAACTGTCACTACCAGACAGGTATGTAAACTTACCAAAGATGGCGCCGACTGTAGCAGCCATTGTAAGGCCTGTTTGCCAAGGGCCAGAAACCTGGTGGCCGATTTCTTCGCCGTACCAACTACCATACTTTTTCTGGAACTCGGGATAGGCAAAGAAGTTGTTAATCAAGATGACGTCGTAGCTGGAAACAAGACATGTATCAGAGACGGTAGTATACAATGGAGAGACAGGAACAATTGCTTTTACCCTTCCATCACGATTGACATGGAGATCATGACAGACCAGAAGACTGCCTTCCGGTTTGACTGAATGCTTGCTTCAGAGTCTGGGCATGCTCATCATCTGAAGCCTGTTTGGCCTCAAAAATTGCCGACTGACCCAGCTTCTCTTCGACCTCGTGTTCGGCTGCTTTTCGAAGGTGCTGGACCTCATGGTCACCCTTGGACGCCATGGTGGCCGGAGATGATGATGGGGTTGATTATGCTACTGGAGAGTTGTACTTGCTGCAGCGTGCCGATCGCAAGGAACTGTCGGGACGTTCAGACTGAGGGGGCCTACCACTGGAATATATAGAGGCGCTTGGATTCCTAGCTTGCCCTCGTTCATCAATCAAACGACTTGCCATTGCCATTGCATCTGAACCATGCTCTTGGAGAAGCTGGGCGTTAGACGGTCTACTCCGGCTAGTCTAACCTGAGTTCCCTCGGTCGAGTAGGATCCAATCTTTAACCTCATCCCCACTGGAGTGCTCTCCGCATCTCCAAACCATTGAACCCGGGGTTTGTGGCTGCCCGTAGGGTGCATGTCAGCTGCGTCATTGGCCGGCATTTGGAACATCCGCACGACTCCCGGGTCCGGGCTCAGGGGCACTGGCACGAAGAGACGCCGATGAGAAGCTCGGTGAATTTGCGACCCAATCAAACGAAGAAGCTGTCCGGCCGCAGGGTCTGTCGTCAAGTCATCTTTGGCACATGTTCAGGTATCCATGAAGAGCAGGATTCGCAAGATCACATCGAGGTTGCGGGGAAGCGGCATTGGGGAACTATCATTCGCCAGGGAAATGCGGAGGTTGGAGAGTGCGGAGGATCTCCGCTAGGCGTGACTAGGATGACGGGCGAAGGCAACGATGTTTGGTTCGTGTTGGATTAGAACACGAATCTGGAAGTGGGAATTGATAGACCCGGGCACGGAAAAAGAAGTGAAGCCCAGCTCCCAGGCCGGATAAGCCCAGACATCCTGACGTTGGCGCTTTCGGATGGTTCCGAGGATCAGGCTGCTCCCCAAGAACAGTTGTGCCGGATTTAGCCTGTCAGATGATGCCCCGCGAATGTGGCCTGATCCTAAAAGACGCATCTGCCTCGTTTAACTCGGGGTTTATAGCAATGAACTTGAGTTACTGAAGCGTCTGCAATGGTATAAAGGAGTTGGTCTATGGCCCGTGAAGAACCACAAGCACACCGCCAGTCCGGCAGACTTTGTGGATACCGTTGCGGTTGAGTGTTGGCTGCTCTCGTACCAGGTTGTTGCTGGGCCGTGAAATTTACCTACCATATCTTGCACGTTATGGCACGTAGGGTGAGGCTTGCGCACAGTAACAACAATTGACCTGCTATTAGTGCGGTATTTTCGAAATACAATCTCATTTCAAATTGAAGCGAATCCGCTGCGAGACCTAGGTCAATACCTCAGACTTTCTTATTAATATTATGTTCAGATAACCACACGTTATCTAGATCAGGATCAGGGCCCGATGCTGAGGGGAGGTTTGACCAAGCAAGGTGTCAATCAAGACGAGACTCCTTGGTGTTCGCTTTCTAGTGTGCTCCGCTGGCGGTTGAGGTAATCTGGCGGAAGACTGCTCTCGAATCTCTCTATCAGATCAGAGTGGCCATGAAGCAACGCTTTTACAGTCTCATGCATCTCCTCCAGCCTTCCATCCACACCCTCGGTTGCTTTTTGAGTGGCGATATAAAAGCTGCTGAGAGCCTTTATGAAAGCCGCGTAAACTTCTGGCTGCGTTGCCTCGAATCGCTTCTGCGATCCACGTCAGAGCCACAGACTTTTTACGCCAGCTAACGCGAGAAAGTGACCAACTTTCACATCTTCTAGAAAACTCCAACTCTCTTGAAACATTTCAGGCCCAGTTGGGGCCGGGGTGGTGACAATCTCGGGCGGTTCTGACATGGAATGCATCATGTGACGGCTCCTAATCAACTAGTCAAGTTGGCTGGTAATCTGCGGTATCGGTCCTGAAAATCAAAGATGGAAGGATAAATCAGCACAGGGTGGTTGGTCGGGAACTGGTCGGAAGACACCTCACTTTATACGGGCAACTCCGCATTTGATTCCATCCTTCTGCCACGCCTCGGGAACAGCGGGTCGGTCTAACAGCCAATACGCGTGGTGCAGAGACTGTTTTCGGTACCAAATCTCTCCAATTAGGGGTCTTTACATGGAATGACGTAACAAGATGCGGGCGGTCTGTTCGGGCAGCAAGCGCCATTGAGCGGCACAGCAATATGGAGGTCCCGCTTGAGGAAGCGTGGACTTCAACCTTGAGGAGACAACACGAATGACGAAGCTTGTCTCGGACGCCTTCTATAGCACCCATCGAAAATCACTCCGCGGTCAAAAGAGAATCCCGTGTCTGTACGCCATCCAATTGGCGTGCATTGCGTCCCCTTGCCAACCCATCCTGACGCTACCGTGAGCCGACTCGGGCATGTGCCCTACCTCCTAAGCCAGCAGATCACGTAAGGTGCGCGCGATGACCTTTGTAGCACGCCTAAGATCATCGAGCTGTAGCCGTTCGTCGGCGCGCTTGGCGTGGGATTCCAGCACGGTACGCGGACCGGCGCCGTAGACCACGCCGGGGACGCCCGCCTCGGCGTACAATCGTACGTCGGTGTAGAGTGGGGTACCCATCGCCCGGACCGGCTGTCCGAAGACCTGTCCGCTGTGCATCTGGATCGCTTCCACTAGCGGCCGGTTGCCGGGGAGCGGGCGCATGGAGTTTGCGAGCAGCAGGCGGCGGATGTCTACCGAGACACCGGGCACTGCGGCGGCGGCATCGGAGATGGTCTGGCGGATCTCGGTCTCGACCTCGGCCGGGTTTTCTTCGGGGATCATGCGGCGGTCGAGCTTGAACACCACCTTGCCGGGCACGACGTTCGTGTTCGTCCCGCCTTCGATGCGGCCGACGTTGAGGTAAGGGTGGTCGATGCCCTCCACTTGCGAGCGCACCTGTCGGTAGCCTGAGTTGAGCGCATAGAGCGCATTGAGGATCTTGACTGCGCCCTGGAGCGCGTCGACGCCGGTGTCGGGAATAGCGGCGTGGGCCTGCTTGCCGTGGACGGTGACTTCCATTTGAAGACAGCCGTTGTGGGCGGTAACCACTTCATACGAGAAGCCCGCGGCAATGAGCAGATCAGGCTTTGTGAGGCCTCGTCGTAGCAGCCAGCCGGGACCAAGCTCGCCGCCAAATTCTTCGTCGTAGGTGAAGTGAAGCTCAACTACGCCGCGCAACAGAGCACCAAGCGATTCCAGCGCGCGCACCGCGAAGGTGAAGGTTGCAAAGTCGCTCTTACTGACGGCGGCGGCCCTGCCGTAGAGCACGCCATCGTCGACAACGGCGGCGTAAGGGTCGCGCGTCCAGCCCTCGCCCGGAGGTACCACGTCGCCGTGGGCGTTGAGTGCTACTGTACGGCCGCCGGCTCCGTAGCGGCGGCGTACGATCAGGTTGGTGATAGACTCCATGCCATAGGCGCGGACTTCGGCCTCGGGCACCGGGTGGCGCTCGGCTTCGAAGCCAAAGCTTTGCAACAGCTCGGCGGTGCGCTCCGCATGCGGCGCGTTATTGCCGACAGGAGTGTCGGTGGGCACTCGCACCAAGGTCTGGAGGAAGCCCACCTCCTCGTCGAAATGGGCATCAATCCAGGCATCGAGGCGCTGATAGTCGGCGGCGGCAGTGGGATCGGTCATGGTGGTTGTGGCAGACGAAAGGTGGGTGAAGGTAAAGGAAGCAGGTAATTATTGCGAGCCAGTATTCCACGGTTTCGGCACGGGCCGTGGCCCACACCGGGTTTCCGGTTGCGCGCCGACCTCGCACCAGGCCGGGAAGAGAGGAGAAAGGGAAAAGGAAACATGGAACTTTCCGATCACTCGCATGTCTATGAACTCCGAACCAACTGCATGCATGCACTACTTCCAATGATCAACTTGGTGGGGGGCACTTTGAAAGAAAAATCAAGAATAATTGAAGTCTCAAGCTCAATGGTGTTGCACACACTTACTGTATTTCTCGCGGAAAGGTTCGGATCGGACTCCCAGAATCACCACGATTTGCTTGTATGCTATTTGAGCCCTCATTGAAGAAACTACTGAAATCAATGTGACTTTCTGGCTGACCGCGCCAAGTAGGGTTCACTCATTTGCTGTGGCTATGACCAGGACCAACGCGAGAGTGAGGTATTGATACCAATCATTGCAGGATCACGCAACACGTCGGAGACTGTTCGAGCTACTCTGTTTTACCTCATGTCAAACACTCGCTGATTAAAGAGATCATAGCAGGAAATCGATGAGGAATTTGCTACGAGTTAAAGGTTAACTCCGACAACCAACAGTGAGGCCAATCTGGCCTCGGTCGTATTTGGTCGGGTTGGGTAAAGAGCTATGAAGCAAGTAAGATACTGAAACATTGCTCCTCTGCGTACAGATGTACCCACCCCAGTTACAATATTCCCAGAGATAATCTGACTTTTAGCGTCAAATTGAAATCATGTTGAGGAAGTAAACGTCTGCATAAGTCGTTCACAGCTGAGCTAATTCGGCGTACAACTTCCTGTTCCCGACAGCCACGTACAGGTATCTAGTTCAGGTCAACCTCAAGCTTGTCAACCGTATAAAAAGCCGCTAGTTCCCTTGAGTACCATCCGAAAATCTTTCTTCATGTACCACATCTCTATCATACATCTTTGGTCTTGAAAGTTCACGTCACCCGGTGTGACGGAAGATTCCAACCCTGAAGTGCCATTCAACTTACCTGACTCTCGCTGGGTAGAGTCTCAGTGTACATCACTGCTTGATTTCGTTCTAATTGGATTCAAGAGCATTTAAAAGCAGATTCTACTCCGAACTCTATGAAAACACGTACTTCAAAGGGGAAAGCTGGCGAGATGGGTGGGAAAGTTCAACATTTGACTCGATGACTATGGTTTTTTTTTTTTTTGATGATGATGGTCCATATCGACTCTCGGCATTTTGACAGACGGTAAAACCAGAGTACAATCCCAGGAATGAGTGGAAACAGTGTTGATAGAAGGAGAGGCTGAGAATTTGGAAAAAGGGAAGAAAGGGAGCTTAGGTCACAGCCCCGGTCCCCTTCATCTCCCAACATGCACCGTGAAAACGATTATAGTTCAGATTCAGATACTCTACTACTGCTCCGTGAAGCTCCACGCTAGGCAGAGCCGTTCATGAATCGGACCTGTAGGTATATTTAATATGACCCGCTGTGGATTGACTCAAGAATGAAGCTGGGCAAGACGCGGGTTGATACGTTCAGAACTCGACCCTAAAACCGACATCCAGATTGCCCTTGCTACCTTTCAGAACTCAGCGGTTGCTGCTTTGGCCTGAACTGGCCTGAGTCGAGATGAGCTAGCCCGAGCAGATAGTAATCCTCAGTGATCTCATGACGATTGGCCTGAAGGTGGTCCGGATTTAGTGTAACAGCGAGCTAACGGTGGCCACGCCGTGCAATGGACGAGGAAGACGATTTCGGTGAAAAATGACTCAAACCCCTCGAGTCCGAGGCCTTTCGGATCGATATTTTCCTCGAAATGTGCCGGGATCAATGGAGAATCATGAATTCCATGCCCGTCCTCGAAAGACCCGGTCAAATTGCCATGCTCCTCAAACTCGCGGCATTGCTCAACGGCATTCTGAAGCAAGACTTTGCGCTATGTTACCAACAACATCAGCTCTTTCGGTTTCGACTTCGGCAGGGCGGCTTACCTGGCCTTGGGCCTTTCGTCAAAGTCCGAGGAGATAATTTGCTGCTGCAGGTCGTTCGTGACATGAATCATAAGCAGGTAGCTGAGTGGAATCACTTCCGAGACACTCCGGAGGCACCGGGCTTACCAAAAAACATCACACGGGGCCAGTTGGCCACCTTAAAAGCATAACCAACTTCTAAAACACCTTTCGTCGATCCAATGATGGCCATAACCGCATATGCAGGCTTCTTGTCCCTGGGACTCTGCCACAGTTTCTTCCCCCGCTCATCGAGATTAAGCGGGCTTCTATGTTAACGAGAACCCCGACAACATTGTTAGAACCCAAGCTATAGATAGCCGGGCTCGTTTCCTCTCAGTAGTAACCGTAATCTTTCATCTCATTATAATGAGAACTTACAGGCCCCCATCGAACGAAAGTAGTGCCTGGTAGTTGCCAGGATGTATCAGCCTGGTAAGTCCAGTCTAAAGTCCCTCCCCGGCACATCCTTCCCAGTGAGTGTATGGTGAAACTCTTCATGATTTCAGGAAAAAACTCATTTGACTCTCCATGCTCTTGCAAGGTACAATCTGGCGGGAAGTTTGAGGACATCAGGCGGCTGCGGGTTCAGTAGAACTCAATGTCATAGATCCACCTGCTGGCTACAGCCTACAGGGCACCGGTTATTCGCTCTATCGGCAATGGAGGTGGCGGATGATTAGAGAAGCCGGAAGTCAATGCGAATAGCGGTCTATTCGTAGTTATGAATCGCTGTGCACATCAATTCACCCCGCAATTGGACATGAGCGGGCTGAAACTTTCTGTCCCTCCGGCAAGGACTTAATTTCCGCTACAAGAGTCTTTGACAGAACGTGAGCTGGCTATAGTGTACTGCAGAAGCGCACAAACTGTGTTGGTGACTAGAGATATAGAGAACACATGAGCTGGGTCATTTTTCATGATAGGGGCGACACTGTATCTTTGACCCAGAGGTTACATCCTATTTCTATATCACTCAAAGCGTTATACCTCATCTGGCCTCTTAACTAATACACACCTAGCTACTGGCCTACAAGCAAAAAACGAAGTAGTAAGATCAACGACGCGGCTTACGCCTAATCTATTCTGCTGCATGCAGGCTTCATGTTCTTTTAAATATTAGTAGACCCACACGGAACAGCTGTAGCGAGGCCTCGGTCAGATTGGTGAGACGGACGTGTGGTTGCTGAGCTTGGTCGACATCAACTCTGAACTGGCCAACACTTGGCATTTGGGGAGTAGGTTTACTGACTCTTATGTGTTCCCATGGTCTAGAACTATTCGCAGGATCCGAGTCTGAAGACCCCAAAATTCAATTGGGAGCAATTCCCCTAGTATTTATAAACAAAATACCCTAGAATGCAATCAAACGCCGCGCCGAGAATGCCAACCTGGTGCCCCAATCTATTGATCCCCCTTCCTATGTCATATGACCCAAAAGACGCGCGTGATTCATGGGTTGTTTTTGTTGGTTCATTTCCGATGTAAAAAAAAGTCTAGTGTCAAAAAAGCACCCCAACCCAAATCTCCGGTTACTAATTCTCGCGTCCGCCCTGTCTACTTTATGAACCTGCGTAGTTTGTCGTGTAATCCATCTCTCGGAAATACCTTAGAAAAAAAGGTAGGGAGGATGTGTGAGCGAGAGAGAGCGCTGTCTCAGACAACGTGCTTGGCGCCGTTTGCCAATTTGGAGGCCGCGAGCTGCTCCTTTATGACCTGGTCGAGGCAGCCGGCGCTGGCAGCAACGAAGCCGAGGTAGGGTCTCTGATCGTACGTTAATTTCACAACGGAGCAGCAAGGGTTGGGACACGTACGCTAGGGTTGAGGACCTTGGACTGGTATTCGGCATGGAACTGGGTACCGACAAAGTATGGGTGGTCCTTGATCTCAAAGATCTCCATGCGCTCGCCGGTCTCGTCCTTGCCGACGAAGTTAAGACCGACCTCGGTGAGCTTATCGACGTAGGCCGGGTTGGCCTCGTAGCGGTGGCGGTGTCTCTCCTCCACCGACTCAGCCTCGCCGTACAGGGCGCGCAGCTTGGACACTCGCTGCCGGGCTGGAACTCGGTTGGCCGCAGGCCCAGGCGCATGGTGCCGCCGAGCTTGTCGCGGCTGATCTCGGGCATATAGATGACGACCTTGTTCTCGGCTGAAGCGTCGAACTCCTCCGACGTGGCGTTGGGGACGTTGAGGAAGTCGCGAGCATACTGGATGATGGCGGTTTGGAAACCAAGGCAGACCTATCAAACGTCAGAGGGGCGGTGATACTGTAAGGGGTGGAAATGTTTACTTACACCGAGGAATGGGGTGCCGTTCTCGCGCGCCCACTTGGAAACCCTCATCATACCCTCAGTACCTCTGGTGCCGAAACCACCAGGAACGATAATGCCGGAGGCGGTGCAGACATCGTGCCATGCCTTGTGGTACTGGGCCTGGTCCTGGGACTTGGCCTGGGGTTCAAGGTGCTCGGCATCCACCCAGCAGATGTTGAGCTTCTTTCGGAGGTGCATCGCCGAGTGCTCCAGGGCCTTGACGACGGACAGGTAAGCGTCCTGCGATTTGACGTACTTGCCAACAAGGGCGATGTTGATCTCGCCCTCGTACGGACGGCTGACGACGGATGCCCACGTCTTCCACAGCGCCTCTCCTTCGGCAATGCGGGACTGTGAGATGTGCAGGGCGTCGAGGTTGACGGCCTTGCGCAGCCAAGGGATGAGATTCTGCTCCTCCAGGAGGAGTGGAACCTGGTAGATGGTGGGCATGTCGCGGACGACGAGGACTTGGGGCACGTCGACTTGGCAGAGGAGAGCGATCTTCTTGATCGTGGCCTCCATGAGCGGCTGCTCGCAACGACAGGCAATCTAGGGCCGTGTCAGCAAGGCGATGAATGAGGAGAGGGCTGTGGTGTCCTACCATATCGGGGACGAGACCGTAACTGCGAACCGTCTTCACGGCGTGCTGTGTGGGCTTTGTCTTCTGCTCGCCGTGAATGGTTGGGACGTAGGAAACGTGGATCTGGATGAAGTTGCCGCTTCCTGCTCTGTGGCGCACTTTTCAAGGGTCAGTAACAGGTTATCATCAAATGAATCGGTTAGACAAACATTGAGTCAAAGCCTCGACGTAGGGCATCTGTTGTGGGTTAGCGGACGTTGAATGGTAGACGTCAAGGATCGAGCCATGCTCCGGAGATACGCACGCTCTCAATATCACCAACAGTGCCTCTGTTGAGTCAATGTTAGCCTCTGAGCTGACAACCGGTTCCGACCATCTCAATCTCCACGGAAGGCAGGCCGTCCCTGAAGCTCAACGTGCCGGGGCATCAGGAAAGGTCAAAGACCGGGGAAACGCACCCAAGCTCGATAATGCAGACGTCAGGCTCCTCGCCCGAGTCATCAGTGGGGATCTTTGCCACGCGTTCGATCCAGTCTTGGATGGCATCGGTTACGTGGGGAACGCTGGCATGCATCAGCAAATTGAAGACGACTAGAGGTAGCGAACGTCTTAACATACACCTGCACCGTCTTTCCGAGGTAGTCGCCGCGTCGCTCCTTGTCGATGACGTGCCTGTACACCTTGCCGGTGGTGATGTTGTGCTCACCCGTCAGGCGGATGGCCAGATAGCGCTCGTAGTTGCCCAGGTCTGTGTGCGAGCCTCGGTGTCAGAGACTTGCAATTGGATATGAAGGCGACAGCAACTCCCCGAAGAAGGGGGGCGGGAATATTTGAGTCTGTTGCTCTTCGATGGTTCACCTACCAAGATCCACCTCCATGCCATCTTGCAACTGGTGATAGTCAGCGCCTTCTGTTGAGTCTTGGCCTTAGATGCTATCCCAGGACCGTCAACATCTCATCGTGGCTGATGAGAGATGAGAGACACTTATCCCGTTTTCCAGGAAGCATCAACAAATTTGGGCAGCAAGTTACGAACCACAAAGCATTCGCCGTGCTCGGCGGGGGCCATGAGGCCAGCATCGACCTGCATTTCATCGTCAATCACAGGCACTGTATGAGGGGGTCCAAGCGGAGGCAGGTTTTCACTCACCGACAGGTACGGGTCGATCTTGATGCTAGTGACGCGCAATCCCAGGGTCTTGAGGAGCTATTCATAACAAGCACGTATCAGCATTATCTGCGTCATGGAGGGCTGCACGTTGGTTCCGTCATCCAGAACACACCCCGCCATCTCCCAAAGGCTTGGGTTTGGGCTGGCAGATTTCAGATCTCGGAGCCGGTAGATAAGGAAATTTTAACAGGGGTTCGGATACACACCAGACCCGTGGAAGAAGCGATGATGCCCTTGCCCACTCCAGAGATGACACCGCCTGAGACGAGAACGTAACGCATGATGCCTGATTTGGAACAGAATTCTTGAGGGGGTGGTCTTCGTATACGTTCAAGGAGGAGGTTGTCGGTGGCGTTCAACTCTTGTTTGATAGAGGGGAGGGGAGGGAAGGAAAGAGAGTCAAGACTGAAAGGGCGGGACGCGACGCGGTCGGAGGTAAAAGAAATTTTTGGTTATCGATAAACGCATGAACAGCAGGCGTCAGGGTGGCCTGGGGACAGGCCCCACCAGGGTGGCCCGTGGGTCGGTCGTGTAAAGTGGATTTGAGCCACACTCGAGGCGCACCAGCCTCAGTGCTCACGTGTAGTGTCTCACCGAGCTAAAAGAGTTCACCGAGCAGTATCACACAACAAGAAGGGCACAGGTGGGCATTGGAAAGGAACGGGGCCACGCTACGACCTGTTGGTGTTCCGAATCCTTCTTGAGTCTCACCCAACATTTTTAGCTTCTGATACATGGACATAGAGATCCTCTCTCATCAAACGTTTTGTGTGAAAGCATTTAATCAGGCATTTAGTTAACTGAAATATTTCAAATAAAATGGTAAATCGCCGAATCAACATCTCAGTGGTTGAGTTTTCCCTGTAAGTAGCACAATTTTGAGACTCACTCTCGAATTGATCTATATTTCGCCTTAGACTAGGTAGGATATGATGCTCAGGAGCTCGCAGAAGAAGGTGAGTGGCTGTCATCACAAGCCTTGGCGGTAGTGGCCGTCTCCTTCTGAGACTTCTTCCGGGGCCAGACGTAAAACGCGGCAGATAGTGGATAAAAGGAAAACGAGGGCGGCAGATTCGATCTTTTGCATCAAACCCATGGTGTTTGCTTGAGAAATGATACGGTAGCAAAAGAATGATATCAACAGGAATCTTGGGTGACAACCGTGACGAGTCGCACTGAGGCTTAGGAACCATCGTGGGAATGGCATTCTACTTTCTGTAGTTGCCATGAAGAACTACACCCCAACTGTCTCATGTGCACCCTTTTAAGAAGGTCCCGTGACTTCTTGAAGGTGGCAGCCATCACCAGTTCTAGTTCGTTCACGAGCTGAAGCCAAGCCTGCTGCGCCGCAACAGTCGGCATGCATTCAACCCGGCTGACTGGCAACTTTGCTAGCACCGCGCACAAAACCTCTGTGTCGTGCTTTACAGGGTGACAGGTACACATTCGGAGATGTCTAGAGCTTGATATGGATTGAACCTCTCTGAGCCATTGCAGGCATGCGCAATCTGATTCGAGGAGCCTAGGCAAGAGGCCACCGGAGCGCCTTCTTGGGCATAGACTGAATCGGGAAACCTCAGCTGGATGTGGCTGCGCCGATGCGTTTCCAAGCGAGGTGCCGTTAGTGAAGAGTTGCTGACATGTTATAAGCTGGTCGAGACTGCGACCCCCTCTATCGTCCCATGAACCAACAAAGGATAATGAGAACCAGGCATGTGACAGGAGCAGCATCCAATGGTGTCTGAAGGCGCTCTACAATGAATATCATTTGACATTCAACGAGGCTGACGACAAAAGGATGCGCGGCCCGAAACTGCCGACAAATCATCGCAGGATGACTTCGCACAAGGCTCAGAAGCTCTCCTAGTGTTGCAATGCTGCAGCGAGAGGAATGAAATGCCGGTTCTCCCAATCTGAAACGATTCCAAGTCACGTCAAAGCATTGGGTTTCTAACACATGACAGTTGAATCAACAACTCGATGGGAGACAGGAACAAATATTGGGCATCCAGGTTGACGGCGCCGTCTCTGCCCCACAGATGCAGTGGAGCCGATGTTTGCGCTAGACAGGTTCCGCTTAAACCAGCCCAGTGCGGATTGGTCACAGGGCGCTCGTAACGGGACGGCGACACATGGGGATTAAGTTGATGGGGATGGGAATAGAGAGGAGGAGGAGAGGAGGAGGGACACTCGTCTACCCTGAGATGACTCGACGAAAATTGCTCAGAACTTTTATGTGATATCTTGCAAATGTTGCCAGATTCAGAAGCAATCTCGCCTTCCCTCCTCATCGTACCACCACCATGTGTGGGCTTGCCATGAGATGAAAAGGTGTACTTTCGCACCAGTAGTCCACCATGTCAAGGAGGTGAAATCGTATGGCGACGCATCCTGCATAGCAGGAAAAAAGTTCTTTGCAACCTGCCGATTCCTGCTCGACCGAATTATGGTTCGACGCCGTCTTCGCTTGACGCAGGAAGTTGACGGATGCTCGCTCATAGCTTGGTAGGTGAAGATACGATTGATAGCCTGCGAACATCGAAATGTAACCACCAGAAGGGACACCGAGCATTATCTAGACGCCTTCGACGACTTTGCCGATGCCGGTACGAGCCAAAGAACAGGCGGCGGCAGCTTGAGGTTCTTCAAATCGAAGCAAGGAAGGTGGGTGGAGATGAGATCGAAGAAGGCTGGCGCGCGCGGAAGGCTTGGCGACTGTAATCAGATTCGGCTTCGGGTGATGGATGGATGGACGGATGGATGGTCTGCCCTACCTTGAACAGATCTGCATCCCCTAGAAAGCTATCACCGCCGGCTGGTTTCAGAAAATGCTCAGAACACCGAAGCATTTCCCTGCACATATGTGATGGGAGGATTTGCAGAGACCGGATTCAGCGTCCGCCCTGTTCACTTGATGGTGCCAGCAAGTGCGTTCGCTGAGAGGGGTCTTCGAGATGGCGGGATGTACACAACGGCGGTCCGGCATCTTGGGTGCTTGGCCATGGCACCAGTAGAGGTGGGGGGAACTGGCATCCGTCCAGGCATGTGCCCGAATGGGCTCAGGCGGTGAAGCCAATGCGAAGCGAAACAGTATCTGGACTGGCTGGAATAAAATCATGATCGCTCTGGCGTTCTGGATGGGAAGAGTGATGGTGGTACAGGCTCAGTCGGAAGAAGCACAGTTCGCAGGGATTCGCCTCAGTACAGGAGAGTTGGTGTGATGCGAGGCAAACGCTGGTGAATGAAAAGTCGCCCATCTACGACTCGTCTCTCGTCCCATCATCTCCCGCAGGGGGGCCAGTGCTGGGCTTGGTAACATCCACGAATGAAGACAACCTTCGGTCACCCATACCTTGAGGTACGGCAATGTGATTTGGGTGGGTAGCCGAGAAGCATAACGAGAGGATCAATTGTGCCGTGGGAATTCGGGCAGATGAAGGTGCTGAAGCACATCCATTCCACCTCCTCGGTAGAATGAGACAAGAAAAGGTAAAACAAGAGAAGACAAGAGGAAGAACCGAAGCCGCCATCGTCCTAGAGAGTGCGTGGCAGAGACAAGATGCGCCAGCCCAGCTGTGCCAGCTTGCGCAGCCAGTCAGCTAATACTCAGCCAGCGTGGCAAAGCCGTGCATTGTAGACGGGGTTTAGATTGGATTGGATTGAGTGGGAATGGATTATTGAATGGCGCGTGAGATTGAGACGGCGGGCAAAAAAGGCCGGAGACGGCGATGAGACGAGATGAGGTAGGAATTTACATTTTGCTCGAGGGCATGTTTCTCATAATAACGCAAAACGGGGGAGGGGGAAAAGGGGGGCACACGTGGATACTGCTCGAGGTGAAAGGTGAAGCGAGGTCCAAAACTGATCTGTGAAGATCAGATAGGTCTCGGAGGCAGGCCAGGAGGGTGGAAAAAACAAGATACCACGTGCAGCGTGTCGAATGATGCAGATGGCGTGGGCGAGGACCCAAGGAGGGTGAAAGAAGACAGATCGGGGAGGGACAGAGCCATTGACGGGTGCGTACACTCGAACGAACCAAATGGGGCGTCTATCAAAAACGGGCGAGGTGGTGATGGCTGGTTTCCGCGGCTTCGGTGTTCCCCCTCCCGCCTGAACGCCAATTCATTCCGAGAAGAAAACAGCCAAATAGGGCGGCCTGAAGGAGGCTTTCCCTTTTGTCTGTTTGCTGATGGGGATTTTCTGCCTTTTCGAGTTCGAGTACCAGGTATCGCCACGGTGAGGAAGGAAGGCATCTTGTAAACTGGCATGGCATGGGACCTTTCCCTCCATCCTCCCACCAATTTCTTCTATTTACACCCATCAAGTGTTCTAATAACCAATAATGCAGGAGCCATCTCAGGCAAGGGACGCGGAGGGTGTGGAAAGGAAGGACCCAGCTCATTGAGGTACCTGCCGTTTTGCTGGACCTGGGGAGGGACGGGGCACTGTGAGAGGGACAGGCAGACACTGTAGGGCGAAATGGCACCTGGAGCAGGCAGGCGTAGGACCAGGACCTGAGAAGAGAGGAGCACACTGAAGGAGAGGTACATCCGTCATGTACTTTATTCACATAAATCGCCCAACCCGCCGCCCCCGTTCCCTTTGCTCCTCTTCTCTCGCATCTTTCCTCACCTTCTCTCTGCTGCTTCCCCTCCTGCCGTTCGTGTTGTTTTTAGGTTTTAATCCTTCTCTGAGTCTGCGCTGTTGCTCATTTGCGGCCCTTCTCGCTTCCTACATCTGGATTCATCGATCTGGAAACGGCAACCCCTCGTGGGGCTTCAGCACCGTTTTCTCACCGTTCGGGGTCTTGTAAGTGCCACAGCTTCGACTGTAACGACGTCAAAACTGCCCATGCACATCTCAAAAAACGAGAGCCACAGCAGTTGATCGGATCTCGATGAGTGAGGGACTTCTCAAGACATTTTCCTCTCTCCCAGAGGCACGCCAATCCAACAGAGACCGCGCCAAGGGCAGACCACCTCCCACGAAGGCTCGAAACAGTCGTGGGCTGTCTGGGGCCACTCGACGGACGGGGTCGACCAGGGTCCTTGGCCGTATCTGGCCCGAGTGAGCGCGTATCTCCAGCCTACCGACTACCGTTACTGGCTAGACCGTCGGGCTTCCTGATCCAGTCAGTGTCGCTTGCCCCAGGTCGAGGACGACGACGAGCCAAAAAGTTGAACGACGGGCCTAATCCAAGCCCAATCTGCGCGGGAAGCCAAGTGCTACCACGACACAACACCAAAGCAACACGCGAGCGCAGGCACGAGTAAAAAGCCTTCCAGGGCTCTTCCAGGACCAGCCATGCGGGTCGTGGCCATTGACGGGGCCGGCACCGGGCCAGGCCAAACCACGCCAGACAGGGGATCCCGCCAAAGAAAATGACGAAACAAACCCTGAGAGTAGCCCGGACCCTACAACTACGCTTTACCAACATGCCTTACTGCGGCACCGTGTCAGTCAAGACCACCAGCATCAGCCAGCATGGCTTTGCTGCTTCCCAATTCAAGGCCGCTGCCACGCATGCGTTTGGCAATTCTTTGTTCCATTCCTGCCGGCTGGTGAGAGGGGAAGATGGAACATAGCACCGAAGAAGCCAACCGGCTATGGTCAAAGTCTCAATAACGGCAAAACATGGCCGGTCTGGCTTTCGATCGTTGACGCTGGGGGTTGGGCGATTCGAACGGGGGGTGGGTGTGGCCGCCTCGACTTGAGCCGTGCCACTGGGAAGGAATGATGCACCTTCACCGCATTGGCTTCTTTTGGGGCTTCGTTGGCGGGTCATCCTGCAGCAATCAACACTGGACAACGAACGACAGCGACAGTGTCCAGATGCACCATTTATCACTCGCTCGACGACGGCGATATGCGCGGTAACTCCTCCGCTCTGCCTCTTCTCAAACTGTTTGCTGCGAAGAACATGAT
The DNA here is from genome assembly GCA_020466075.1 of Colletotrichum coccodes. Lineage (NCBI taxonomy): Eukaryota > Fungi > Ascomycota > Sordariomycetes > Glomerellales > Glomerellaceae > Colletotrichum > Colletotrichum coccodes. The sequence goes on from JAIMZG010001501.1 coordinate 31,932, forward strand.
TCCTACGCTCTTCTGGTCATCGATTCGTCCCCGAGACCTGCACCCAGCAACGGCATCTCCACTTACACCGGCGGCCGCGGCCTTTGACCCCCCTGCGGAAGATGGTAATAGGGAAACTTACAACCACGCGCCGGGGCGGATTGCAAGGTGCGACAGTCTGCTAGTTTGCCTAGCTGGATGTGCCATTGGATTTCGTCGGCCTTCTCACACTCACCCTGCCCCTTCGTCTGCAGAACACCCTCCCGTCACGCCGCAGTCTCTCTGTCTAGTTTCTCTGGTGTTGCACTGCTGTGCGACCGGCATCGTTGGACGGCGCAAGCGCCTCGTCTCCTGCTGCAGCCAGTTGTCATTTGCCATATTCCTTCCCAGGCATGAGGCGTCCCTTCTCTCCCTCCCCTCTTTCGCCAAAGGCTGCGGTTGCAGAACCTTTCAGGTCCTGCTGGCATCTCCCCTACTGTCATCTATCTCGCGAGCGTCCATCCAAGTGGTCGACTTAGTTGCCTGGGTACGCACGCTCTCAACGGCCCTCTTGGATAGTTGAGCAAGCGCTCATGGTGAGAGGAATCTGGGCGGGAAGCCAGAGCTTTACATGACTGTCATATTCTAAGCGAGCAGACGACATGTTCCTTACAACGGCGGTTTTGTTGAGGGCGAGCGCCGACACTGGCCACCATAACGGTGCCAGGACTAGGTACTGTCTGGCCGCAAGAAGTCTTGATAATACTCGAGCTTTTATCACGCCGCAAGGAGGGGGATGTCGGTCACTACGATGGATCGCTACCTGGGCGGCTGAGGGTCAGAAGAGAGTTGTGACTTGGGACATGTGCAATCAGGCTCGACCGAGGCCAGGGAACGAACGGAGCGATATCACACGCAGCATTAGTTTGGACTCGAGGTCAAACGAGAAAAACGGATCGGAAGATAGTAGGATCACACCGACGACATGCAGATGCAGACAGCGGAAACGATGAGGGAGGAATTACAGCACACGGAGGCGACGAAGGCAGACGACATCATCGACCTCAACGCGTAACGAGTAATTATTACAGTGGCGGAGGGGAGTGACTAGTACGGCCATGATATTGAGTGGATGACAATCTGATAGTAGGACAGGCACATCTACGCCAGCCTGCTAACAGAAGATGTGGACGCGTTATGCTGACCCTAACTGAACAGTTTGATTGGCTCCTCGGCTGGCTCCGGCCTCTCGGCTACACGTGGTCCGCTCGGCACTAGTCTGCAAGCGGACAAGCCCCGCCTCGCTGAGCAGTTTCTGGCGCCAGGCGATGAAACCAATGGAGCGACAGCACTGCCCCGACTGACTCTGCTGATTTGCTGATTTGACAACCTTGAGGACTTCCATGGCAGACCGACCGGGACACAGCTGAGGTGTGGACAGGAAGCACACTCACACTCACACTCACTCGCATTCGCAGAAAACATCCACTACCCACCCCTCCTTCTCAAACCTGACGACTCCAATTTAAGCTACAGCAAGTACAGAGAGTGTTGGCACACATACCGACAGACAGCCTGATCTGCTTGCCTGCCTCGCCTCGTCGTCGCTTTCAGTGGCAGCCCTTAGGTAAGACCGGGCCATTCTTTCTCTTCAGCCTTTCGTTGCATTCGCTGCTGATCCCCCCCCATCGCTTCCTTTGCTCTGCCTTTGCTTCTCTCTGTTCCTGTTCCTGTTCCTGTCCTGTCCTGGTCCGACCCGAACCTGTCCTGTCTCCCTCCGCCGCCCCGAAAGTCGTACCCTTTTTTCCCCCCTACAATCCTCGCACCCCCATCCCGATTCACCCCCGGGCCGCCGATAGAGTTGTAAGTCCTATTTTAATCATCTGGTGACCATTGTTTGAGGCAATGATGCCGTCTTTTGATGGTCGATAGTCGTTGGCGTGTGCTGGTGTTGATTCTTGTGGTCGCGCGAGTTCGCGATCATTTGGCGCTGCAGGCTTCGCATCATCCACCTCTGCCTTTTTCTTCATTTTCTATTCCTTGCGCTCCCCATCCTGTATCGGCCTAGACACCCAAGGAAAATATCAGTCTACAAGACGCGCCTCGTCTGTCGAGTTGTCTTGTTGGCTCTTGGGTTACTCTTGCCTCGTCTTTGTCGCGCCTCTCTTGCTTGAGGACCCATTCCTTCTCACCTTGATTTCCCTCGGGGTTTTTTTCCTCTGTCCCCTTCCATACGCGCCGCGCCGCCTTTCTCCGCCTGCCGCCGCTGTCGCCTTCAGGGCCCAGTCAAAGCCCGGTCCTCCTTGTCTCTCCCGTCTCTCTCACTTTCTTCCTCTCTCTCTTACGCTCTCGCCCTCTACCCAAACCCGGCGCCAGTGGCTAGCCCAAACACTCAGCACTCGCCTCAGCCAAAAGCGGATGCTCCACTGCTGATTTTCCACGCACCTGCTACTCGTCGCTCGCTCGCTCGCTCGCTCCCCCCAGCACCAAGCACTGCGCACCACGTCCACCACCACACAGGACCGCGACGCGCGACCAGCCTGCATCGCGACAACCCGCTGCCGTGTCACTGCCCATCTCATCCGTTTATTGCCCCATCTCAATGGACATTGGTTCATTTCGCTGCAGTCGCTGATTTTCCCAGTAACCGCTCGATGGGTCGCTCGAGCCGACCACAACGATGAGCACCTGGATGAACGAGGCCGCGGTCCCCAACCATAATGGCAACGGCTTCCCACACATGAACGACCCGAACGCTGCCGGAGCCATGATGGACCCCTCAGCCTTTATGGGCAGCCCTGCCCACTTCAACCCTGCTCAGTTTGCCAATGCTCAACAGGCGCAACAGGCTCAGCAACAGCAGGTCCAACAGCAGCAGCAGCAGCAGCAGCAGCAGCAGCAGCAGCAGCAGCAGCAACAGATTGCCGCCATGCAGAATGGCCAAATGCGCAACGCCTCTCCCTCATCCTTCCAGAACCCCGCCTATCAAACAAACTCGGTCATTCCATCGAAGCGACCCCGACCTCGCGAAGACAGTCTCGCCGGCTCACCGCGACAGAACCCCGGCATGTTGCCGACGTCGCGCTCCGAAACGCCTCAGACCTTCCCCGGCTATCAACCTGGAATGCCCCAACAGGCGCAAGGCCAACCCTCACCCTATCCCCATCTTCAAGCCAACGGTTCTGCCAATGCGACACCATCGCCCATCATGGCAAACCAGCTACGCCCAGGCAGTGTGCCTCAGCGTGTCGCGACCGCGTCACCACATCCCTTCTCGCCGGGCCCGCAACAGTTCGCGCCGCAAGCATCACCGAACCCATCCGAGCACAGCACACCTCAACCGAATCACTACATGCAGCAAAACATGCAGAATATGCCGCAGGGCTACAATCCCAATTTCAACCCGTCGCCCTCACCCGCGCGACCCTCTCCGAACCCGAACGCGATGGCGGCTTCCGGCATGATGCCTCAGCAGATGGGACAGATGCCTCAACACATGGGCCAAATGCCGAACCAGATGTTGCCTCCCAACATGCAACCGCGAAACCCAATGGAGCAGCAACAGATGGCCGCTTACCAGGCGCGCCTGCAGAAACAATTACAACAAGGGACGATGCAGGGAATGCAGAATATGCAGAACATGCAAAACATGCAAAATATGCAGATGGCTCAGATGCAGGCCCAGAACATCGCTCAAGGCCGTGGTATGATGCCGAAGCAACCAATGCAGATGCCCAACGGACAGATGCCTCCAGGCGCCATGCGACCTCAGCCACAACAACGACCGATGGCTGGATCCAATCCCGAGTCGTTCATGAAGTCCCTAAACAACTTCATGACGGCCAAGGGTCAACAGCTCGATCCTAACCCGGTCATCGGCAATCGTCCTGTCAGCCTTTTGACACTGTTCCAAGCTGTACAAGGGAAAGGAGGCTACAAGCCTGCGACAGCTGGCAACCAATGGCCACATGTGTCCAACAGCATTGGCTTCCACCCGGGTCAGATTCCTCAGGCGCCGCAGATGCTAAAGGAGATATACGAAAGAAACCTGCTCAGGTTTGAGGAGGCTTGGGTTGCGCAGCAGAATCGGCAGCGCATGATGCAACATCACAACCAGCCAGGCATGCCCGGTCAGCCTGGTCAACCTATCCCGCCTGGCGCGCAACCTCAGTCGACTCCTACGAAGCAAATGTCTCCGCAAGGTCAAATGCCACCTCAGCAGCAAATGATGCCGCAGGGACAACCGAACATGTCACCTCAAGTCCAGACTCCCGTCAAGCAAGGGTCTTTCAGTGGCCAGCCTCCATCTGTGAACGGGTTTCAGACACCCCAGGCACCAGGGCCGCACACCCCAGCTCCTGCGCAGCAAGGCCATGCTCGCAATAGTTTGTCGCGGAGTGTCGAGCCAACAACGGGCCATTCCCAAGGCTACCCGTCAGCATCGCCGGCATCCGTCAAAGCTGGAGGGATGCCCATGGCCGCGCCTCCCGGAATGGATCAAAACCCTATGGCTGCTTCTATCAAACCCCGCATGTTGCGACTGGCCCAGGATTCGGACGAATACACGCCGAGCGCTCGCCCTCTCGAGACCTTCGGCGGAATCAACGTTCGAGCCTTTGACTTGAAGGGCTTGGAGTTGCAAGGCCTCAAGCCCGATATCCCACCTCCGTACGAGCTTGGGTACGTGGATTTGCATGCTCTTACGCGGAGTCTGGAGTCTGGCATTCACGGTGAAGTGCGACTTGCTCTCGACACCCTTGCGACCGTCACAGCCACCCAACACCAGGCACTGCACATCCACTTGAAATACTGCGAAGAACTCATCGAAGCACTTCTCGAGTGCGCAGAGGAACAGCTGGACCTGCTTGTGGAAAACACGGAAGAAGCTTCGGCCGATATCCAGCTGACTCCTTATGAGGACGTAGCACGCGCCTGTTGGACCGACAAAATGGGCGTTAAGGAACTGCCCAAGTTCGGGTCCCTTGAGTACGAGCTTGACCGAGCCGTCGAGCGGTTCTCCTGCGTCATCACCATTCTTCGCAACCTTTCGTTCCCTGAGGCTTCGAACGAGAACCACCTTGTGCTTGGCGATGAGCTGGTTATCAAATTCCTCTGCGTTGTCATCAGATACCTCGGCACTAGGAGCATGTTGTTCAGGACGAACGCAAACACGCTCGAGTTCATGAAAGACGCCATCATTCTTCTGTCCAACATCGCGGGCGCAGTCGAGATACCTGGCCGCGAACAAGCGTTGTGTCTCCTGCACTTTTTACTGTCTTTTGCGCCAGCACCCGGGCCGACGTTTGTGGACGATAAGCTCTATTTCCCACCCTATCAGCCTGGTGTACACACATACACATTCCATGCTGTTGACGCCTTGGCCAGGTTCTTGGCTCGAGATGAGCCGAACAGGACACATTATAAGGTGCTCTTTGCCATGGATGCCAGCAGCAGTCCGCAGTACGACTTGTTGACACGTTCTTTTGCACTCGCTACCACTGTCATCCCTATACAGTCACCCGAGTCTGCCGTGGCGCACGTCGAGGCTCCCGAGAAGTTCTTCAGGCTCGTCGAGGATCGGAAGCCCTGGTTGATGCAGGGTCTTTTGGCCGCAGATATCATCGCATCCCTTGCGCCAGGGTACGAAACAGGCGTCGCAAGGTCATGGCTTTCCAGTGGCAACGGGTTTGCACAAGCTCTGTACCACTTTGTGCAAGTCTTGGGAGCTCAGTTCGAGCAGCCATGGCAAACACGAAGCGGCCAAGGCGATCCTGCCGGTCGAGACACCGGGCTTGTGTATATTGCGACGTCGGGCATATCAACTCTACGGAGACTAGCAGAGAAGGCCCGTGATCCCAACGATCCCAAGTCATCAATTCCCGCGGACTCTTTGCCCTCGGAGGAGAGCTTGTTCAAGATGATGCTGATGAGATCCCCTGAGTGGACGAAAGATGGCGTCATCAAGAACCTCGTGGCTTACGCATCGATGGACGGTTAGATTATTCCTCCTACTCGTTTTAGGGTTTTGCATAGCATCGATATTGAATCGACGCCCGCCGTTTTCGAAGGAGCAGTTAATGCAATATGGACATGCCGAGGAACTGCGTCCGGCCAGCAGTTGCTGTACCCACCAACGGCCCTTTACTCTGAGTACGGAACGGATATTGTACAAGTGTTGTAACCAAAAAAAAAGACATCGGACGAGCGGATGGGAGTTTACTGGGAGCATTGAGCGAGGCTGCTTGATCATGGAGCCGTTCTTTCATAGGTGTATGTATATATGACGCGGCAATGCAGAATACCTCCGAAGACTGTTTGAATCCTATAATGCCCTGTCAATTGCAAGTGGTGCCAAAGTCGAAGTCCATGTGATTTGGGAAACTGATCGGGCAACTTGTGCCCAGGCCACGTCTCTTCCGCCGGACAAGAGTACTTGAAAGTTTTTTGGTATTTGAGTGCCCATTCTATGAGCTAATAGTACATTGCCATAGACCCGGCATGGCGTTGTACGGAACCTTAAGCATGCTCTCAGCGTAGAGCACCCGTCAAAGATCTTTTCCTGTCCCACTGGTATGATACATCTCATGATTATACAGCTCGCCCTCGCTAGTCAACGAGCCTTCTCCGGGGTTCCATTCCTCACGCCGTCGTCGTAGCTGTGGAGGGCTTTGTGGCAGCGGAGTTGCCCAATGTGTTGCTTAACCACTCCTTGACCTTGTCAACATGGAAGCCCTGGGGGAAAATGTTAGTAGAGAGCTATTGGAATCGCTCCCAGAGGCGAGGAGCCTCATGTTATTGGGGAAGATGTCCAGCCGAGAATGAGCGGATCATTAACGCACCTTGACCTGGACATGTCCCGTAACGGGGTTTAACTTGACCTCCTCGCTGGCGAAGCCCGCCTCGCGGGCGAGGTCCTGAGCGAAAGCCTTCTTGTTGCCCTCAATCTTCTTGACAATGGTGAACTTTGACGATCCAGCGGCCTTTGTGCGCGCGTAGACGGGGTACTGGTTGCCGGCGGTCAGGCCGATGACGTACGGCCTTGCTGCGGGTGTTGATGTTGTCGTAGAGGAAGAGGTAGAGGACGAGGCATTGGCGGCTGTGGAGGAGAAGCGTATTGAGGGGAGGAAGGCGGATGTTCTGGGGGCGAGGCGGAGGGAGGCGAGGCTCGGCCGGGTAAGGGCGGCGTTGTTGAGTGCTGAGCGCATATTGGAGATTGTATATCGAAGTTTCGAACGGGAATTGTTCAGACAGCGGGCGAGGCTAAGGTCGGGAAGGGCTTCTTGGCTGCGACAGACGGGGGCCTTTCTACAGAGGTTTCGCTGGTCGAAGGGATTCGCGCCGGTTGAAGCTCGGGACGTTTTCGCGTGGCCTGGCCCGTGCACTCAATTCTGGTCCATCCCCACTTCTTTCAGAGGTGCCGCGTGCCTTATGTCAGCATTGACCATGCCAGCCGCCTGTCCTGTCTGCCAGTGAATCAGCGACTGCGATGAATTAGGCGGAGCGGGAAAACCCCGGCACGAAACCCCCCACCAATTCTGCCCTTTGGCGAAAATGCCCAAAACTCTTTCTGCCCCTCAGCGGAAGAAAAGATTGAGAGCAAAGAGACGATTCGCGCAGACCCGAACCGGACGGCCGACGACACACACCCCCCCTCCTCCCTCCTCAGGCGACTCCATACCTCGATCTCGACGATCCGATTCCGATATCGAGAGAAGCATACCCTTCCCAAACCGATACCACCACACACACAACCGCCCATCATGGAGGAAGTCTACGCCGCCCTCGGCGAAGAGAGCATCCTGCCCAAGCTCGCGTCGCAGCTGTCTCGACACCTCGTCTTCCCGCTGATCGAGTTCGAGGCTGGCCGCGCCGAGGAGAAGGGCGACGATGAGGTCGCCCGCAAGATGCTGGCTGGCAAGATCAAGCTGCTCGAGGACACCAACATGGCCGACTACGTCGCCCAGCTGTACCAGGACCTCAACGGCGGCGACGAGGCACCCGCCGAGTACACCAAGAAGCGTAACGAGGTCATTGCCCAGCTCGAGAAGTACGAGCAGGACACGGCCAAGATCTCGGAGCTGTTGACCCGTGAGGATGTCGTCGGCGCCCTGCGCAGCGACAAGGTTGCCAACTTGGAGTTTTTGAAGAAGGACCACGATGTACGTCTCCTGCCACCGGACACAAAACGAGGATGTGCAAGGCTAACGTGGCTAGGTCACCATCGAAATGGTCAACGCGCTCTACGAGTTCGGCCAGTTCCAGTTCCGCTGCGGCAACTACGGCGCCGCCGCCGAGCTGCTGTACCAGTTCCGTGTGCTGTCCACCGACAACGATCGCGTCGCCTCGGCTACCTGGGGTAAGCTCGCATCCGAGATCCTCACCACCAACTGGGACTCGGCCGTCGAGGAGATCATGAAGGTCAAGGAGAGCATCGACAGCAAGCTCTTCAACAACCCGCGCGCCAGCTCGACCACCGCACCATGCTCGTCCACTGGGCCCTGTTCCCCCTCTTCAACCACGAGGCCGCCCGCGAGCCCATCCTCGATCTGTTCTTCTCTGCGGCCTACATCAACACTATCCAGACCGCCTGCCCGTGGATTCTGCGCTACCTGATCGCCGCCGTCATTACCGGCCGCTCCCGCTCGCGCAACTCGTCCCTGCACCAGAAGCAGATGAAGGACGTCATCCGCTACGTCCGCCAGGAGGCCTACGAGTACGCCGACCCCGTCACCGAGTTCGTCTCGGCGCTGTACGTCGCGCACGACTTCAACGCCGCCCGCGAGGCCCTCCGCAAGGCCGAGGAGGTCTGCCGCGCCGACTTCTTCCTCATGTCGTCGTCCGACGCCTTCGTGGATGCGGCGCGCCACCTGATTTGCGAGAGTTACTGCAAGATCTTTAGCCGCATGAACATCCGCGATCTGTCGGCCAAGCTCGGCCTCAACCCGGACGACGGCGAGAAGTGGATCGTCAACCTCATCCGCGAGACGCGCCTGGATGCCAAGATCGACTCCCAGGAGGGCACCGTCATCATGAACCACCCGCCCAACAATGTCTACCAGCAGGTCATTGAGAAGACCAAGGGCGGCTTCTTCCGCACCCAGGTGCTCACCGCCGCCGTTTCCAAGTAGAGTGGTGGAACCGACGGCTGGGGGTTTGAGGGAAGCAGCAGCAGCGGCAGCGGCAGCGTAATGGCATCACAAAACTCATGAAGAACAAAACGGGTTATACACGAAAAAAAACAAAGGAATCGAAATAACCGGGGTTTTTTACATGACACGATAGAGCCTACACTTTTTCTTATCAACCACGTCCACCAGAGAGGCCCCACCCCCGTTCGTAGTCAGCGCGTGGGAAGAGACGACTGCAGCGGGCCAGTGGGCTTGGTTTGTGTAGCACGGCAGCGGCGGTGGTGCGGATCAGAGGCCTGGTGAAAGACTTTTACGCAACAAAAATCCCCGCGGCTTCTTTTTGCATTGGCACGGCGTTCAGGGCAAAATGGGGGGGGGTGGAGGATCTCAATGGCAGTGAGGATGAAAATGAAGACGAAGAAGAAGGGGGAGGTGGGCCAGACAGAGAGATTCGCCGCTTCTATTGAAATGTTACAAGTTTTAAAAAGTAGTCTATGCGGCATCTGACACCGTCTCCGTGAGAGTGAGGTTGATGGTGAGAATGGTTGGGAGACCGGCGTTGAAGTATGAGGACGGGGCCCGGGCCTGCTCTGGGCTGCTGCCGGCTTGGCCGAAGTGGATGGGCTCAGACAACGGAGAAGGGCTGGTGAGTGGCCGACTTGGCTATCGTGAGCTGCGCCTGTGTCGACTCTGGTCATCTGCGTGACATTAACGGAAGTATGCCTGTGGGCGCATCGACGTCACGGCAACGTTGCAAAGCGACTTACACAAGGCAGACATGGTCGCTGATGACCCTCAGGGGATACGTGGTGCTCCAATTCATCAGGCGTTTCTTCGTAACCATATCTACGAACTCCCATTCAAGTCTACCACGCGTCGTGTTTTGCAGTCCACATAACGACTAAGCGCCCGCAAGCATCTGCAGACTGATGTTACGGCCCGCCATCCCGACCAGCCATGAACACCCTTCCCTTGAGCTCCTCAACGACACTATCCCGCATCCACCACTCCTGACTCTTCTCCCCCTCGCCGCCGCCGCCGTTCTTAGTCTTGGCTTTGGCCCAAGAAGCCCCCTCCAACTGTGCGCGCCGATCTGCCCACTCGAACAGCATCTTGAGCCCGAGCAGCCGCTCCCTCGAGGACCCGTCCATGCTGCGCTCGAGCACGAGACGTGCGTCCACCGCGGATCCGGAGCTCTCGCTGGCGGCGCCTTCGGAGGAGGCGGTCCGGTCGAGCACGGTGGCGCGCTCGGCGTATGTGAGATCGCGGAGGGCGTCGAGGCCGAACACCCACTCGAGGGGGTCGCGTCTGCCGTTGTCGGTGACGTCGGCCAGCGCGTCGCGCCCGAGAGCGCGCAGGGTTGACGTGAAGGGGGCCTCTTGCGCCGGACGCCGACGGAGATAGAGACTTTGGTTCTGCCGGAAAGCGTCGACGAGCGAGGGGTTCTTCTCAAAGTCGATCTCAAGGTCCCAGAACGCCGGGCCCGCATCGGTGCGGATGCTGGCAATCTCAGCGAGCGGGGGCAAGAGGCAGGGCGTCTGGCGGACGGCGGCGACCGGCTCTTCCGTGTCCTGTACCCCGGTGCTCTTCCGGCGGATCTCGATAGGAGCCGAAATGGGCTGGCCCGTGGCCACATCTTTGGCAACGAGACAGCGGGGGTCCGTTGCCAAGACCCAAAAGTGACGGAAGGCTTGGAGGTGAGACCGGTTGTCCATGACTGATGTGGGAAACACGGGGTAAAATGCAATGAGCAGACTGGCGATAGCCATGTTGCTCGTGCCAAAGGTGGCCGTCCCGCATCCGAGAAACAGCGATCCAATGGCCAGGTGGGCGGCCAGATGCGAGCCGTACGGGGTCTCGGGGTCATCTCGGCCATGCAACAGGCGGAGACGACGAAGTACAACTAGGTCGCCGGTTCCAGCCATGACGATGGCAGCCGAGAGCGCGAGAACGTCTTGGCACATGCGAGCGTTCGAACGGGCTAGCTCCTCATCGTACATTGGGTAATCGTGGGGTGGTGGCCGCTGAGTGGCAGGTATCCGGGATATGCGGATGAAGTGGTCAAGGTAATGTATCAAGAGATCTCGTACCCTCGTAGACGCACTGCCTGCATAACGTAGCGCGATCGACAAGCAGATACCAGTGATGATACTAAAGAATGGAAGGTCAGTGCTCCTCAGCTTGGAAGTGTTGACAAGCTTGTGACGATTGCGATAAGGCTTGGGAAGGCTCTCCAAGATCCATTCAAATGTCGGTTGGATCTTGCTCCACATGATCAGGTTCTTCGCGACAGTACGCAAGAGCAGGATGTCGGGACGGATGTAGTCGAACTGGACGATGGATTCTGGTACGTCAATCTTCCGGGCCACAATATGATCCTCTGATTTTATGAATATCAGAGCCAGCGCCATTACTGCGCCTGCGGCTGCTCGGTCCAATACATGAACCATTTCCACCTTCTTTGTGGCAGTGGCGATGGTAACAAGGCTTTCGGTAAGCTTCATATCGTGAAGCCCGCGAAGGTCGTTGCCTTTGCCAAGGTTGATTAGGCCAAGAGAGAACCCGGCTGCCAGACGGTAGCATTCGCTCCGTAACGGTTCATCCTCATCTTCTTCGTCAACATGCTCAATCTCAGACATCATGATCTCGCTCATGCGTCTATGTTGGCTGTTGCAGTAGAGTAGGCCGATGCCCATGATACCGGTCGTCTGAGTCAACGGAGACAAGTTTAGCTCTGCGGCCCCTCGAGGCAGCATGCGAGTAACATGCACCGAGAGCAGACGGGTAATGAGCGAGTCCATGGTGCCCATGTAGGAGGCGGCAAGACCCAACAGAAGACCGACGGAGGTCATTGTATGTTTCGGGGTCAGGTACTTGAAAGCAACCCATTTTGCAATGCCCTTGAGGTGTCCGTTCAGGCCTAGGGCCAGCAGAAAGCCGGCATGTCGGTTGCTGAGATCGTGACCCGGCTTATTGTACAGAATCCATGAGGTGTCGATACCTTTCGCCTGTGGTGAGATGGCTAGTCCGGCGGCCACGCCCTGGTGAAAGAAGCCCCAGCAGACCTTCTCCTCGGTGAACATCGCCTTGTCGACCCCGACAGTGACGTTTGTTGGACGTACGACGCAATTGAGATTGAACCCGGCCACGTGGAACTTTTGCGTCAGCAGTGGGTATCGCAAGCTGTAATATAGAAGAGCTCGGCCGGCGGGGATGGCCAGAGTGCCCGTAGCAATTCTGGACACAAGTTCCTTTTGTCTCTCGAGGTATTCGCTCTCCGACCATGTCGGGTCAGCTTCAAGACGAACAACGCGGGCTCTATGGGTTGATAGCAGATTTTGCGCTTCGTTGAGACGGCGGTCCTCCTTAAAAAGGGCTCGTATGACGGCTTGTCGCTCAGTTCCTTCGCCTTCGTCGTAGCCCATATTATTGTATTCATCAACACTTTGGCAAATGGTACGGTAATCCCACGACGCATTATGCGTGGGCGTCTGCTGTTTGTTAGCACCGAAAGATGAAACGTCTAGACCGAGACTCACAAGAATGTTGGCACCGCTCTTCTGCAGTTTCTTAGTCGGCGCCAAGATCATACTGATATCGCCACGGTTGACAAGCTCCAGCAAGTCCTTGGGCCACGAAGCAGGCGGACGGGCCTGACACCTGGAAATAGAGTCCTTCAAAGGTGCGAGCACAGCCTCTGGAAGGGTCTCGAGAACCCGGCTGCTTATGCCTGCTGAGTGCATGGCTTCGACCATGCTAGATGGGCTGCTTTTCGGTGTAAGCTTCTCAAAAAACGTTTGAACATCAACGTCCTTGGGGTAATAGAGGTCCATCTCGAATCTCTAGGATGGTCCTGCTCGGCCTTCGTCGTTTGAGAATGGTAAAGGTTGGCTAATGTGAGGAATGGTTGGTATTGACCGGTGGCAAGACAGGTCTGGATCCAGTGAAAGATGTCAAAGTCGACGCCGGACGGTTGAGTAAGGGGGACTTCGAGGTGGAACTCTGTTGAAGTTAGCATCATAACTACCTTTCTGTGAATATTTTGCTGACCTGAGTCGTAACGAGGGTCCAGCTCTTCCTGGATCCCCAATTCATACATGGCCACGAAACCATGCCATCCAAGCCAGCGGGCAATCTGGCAGATGACAACACGTAATGAAGCCGTTCCTGGAGAGGCATATTCTGGAGTCATGATCTCTAGCTTCTGTTCTTCAAGCAGGAGATGGAGTGCGACAAATATGTTCCAGGCAGCATTGCCACGGTTCTCTGCGCTGCGCTGTTGTCCAGTTGGCAGATAACCATTGCCACCGACGGCCTTTTCGCCAAGCGCAGATGCAAGGTAGCTTTTGGCATACTGGATATGTACGGACATGAACTTGGACTCCTTGGGACCTGAGTTGAGAATGCCCTCAAAGTCATCACTAGTGTCCTCATCAAGGGTCCAGTCCCAGCCCCTGGTTTGCTGCCAGCTCGGGCAGCCCAACGCATTGGGGGCTTCGTATTGATGCAGCGTGTTCCAGTCCTCGGGGCCTTGGGCTGACCCAAAGGAGCCGGATTGGGGTCGTCTCTTGCCTCTGGTAGGCTTGGTCGGAAAGTCTTGCGCTCCGTTTGTCTTCCCGAGAGCAAGATAGATGGAAAGGAGTAGAATCACTAGTGCGGACCACTCTGCATCGGCAACTTCGAACTCTTCGCTCTTCACCCAGATCATGATGTGCCACCAACCAGGGAATATCTTCTCGGCGTGCGATGCCGGAAGGATGCTTCGACACGCGTCTAGTACCTTGCGTACCTGCGGGTTTCGAGGTTGAAGTTGGATTTGAATCTGATGGTGCCTGTCTTCGCCATCAACCATGTCGACAACCCCCCTGGCTTTAGAGTACTTGAGCCCCCCGACGTTCCCGTTCGCCACCTCGATGGCTTCGGACTTGCGGTGTCGTACATCTCTGTCAACCACACGGCCACGGTAATGCAGGCTGCGGATATTCTCCAGCGACATTAATGGAAGGCCGATGGGGGTAATTTGACTCCATGGAGCCTGAATGCTCAGCTCTCTGCGACCTTCGTGCCCTTCAGAGAGAATGAGAATAACCGATATGTCGCCGTCAGTCACCTTGCATGAGTCTACGACATGGTGAGCTCGACGGAGTGCGCCGCAAGCCAGTCTAACGGGATCTTCGGACGACGTCGAGCTCTTGCCAGGTTTTGGTGGGACGAGGAAGCGCGGTCCCCGCTGAAGATCAATGGTAAGGAGCTGAAGCCTCTTGTCAAGCGAGTCTTGGATCCCGATGAGGAGCTCGCCCCGCAGGGGGTCGTCCACAGCGAACTGAGGTGCGGTCAGGATGAAGACCTTGCAATGTTCGCGAGCAGGCTGATTCGACAGCGAGTAGCGCACGTTGGAGTTGTCCAGAGAGATGGACTGGATCTTGGTGAAAATCATTTCTTGAGAGAGGCCATCGAAGACGTGATCATCCAGACCCATGTTGTGGAAGCCCTCAAAGTCACCACCGGCTCGAAGTTCTTCCAGCACGCCGTCGATGGGGGCTTCCAACAAGCTACCAAGACTGGGATGGATGGTCTGATTGTGGTTGAAGGAACCGTAGCCACCACTAAGTCTAGGTCCTTGGTTACCGTAAGACTCGATCCGCTTCGATCCGCCATGTGCCGGGATCAACAATTGCTCGGAGAAGACGGACCGTTCCTGAGAGGCCGAGAGGTCAGCGCGGGCCAGCATAGAGCTCACTCGTCGTGACTGCCTCCTGTGAGCGCCGGACTCTTTATCCAGGTCGAAAGAAGACACCAAATCTAGCGGCTTCTCAACCTTGTCTAGCTTTTCGACCTTTTCGCTTTTCCTCGATCTCTTTCCCGGCAAAGGAGCACCGAAGCTTTCGCGGAAGTTCGTCTGAACCGGGGTTGAGGCACCACTTGCAAAATGCGGCTGCATAGAGCTACGACGACGCTCTGCTCTGCTCTTGTCTTTCTTAAGGCGGCCGACGAAGGGGTCTTCGTTCTTGATGTATGTCACTCTCCACACAGCGTAGGTGCTGGCCTCCCTATTGATGGTGACGGCGAGTATAAGTGGTTCTGGGTTCTTGGTATTAGGGGCACCAGGATGTTTGATCTCCTCGATATGCAAGATTTCTTCCGCGGGATCGAGGAAGTAGGGTGACTTTGGCGTACTCTTTCTCCTCTTCTCTCTGGTAGCACCGTCCGGGCGAGTGACCACGAGCCCCAGCTCTTGTAAGGGATCCAAGAGGGACACCAGACGAGGCCAATGTGAGTCTGGTCGTTCCATGGACGGTTCCCACATGTTTCCCAATGTAGAGCTTAGTCTCAAGGGTAGAGATTTCGGTTTGTTGAGACCTTCGACGGAGAAGACGGTATGCAGCGAGCTTCGAGGCGAGGTAACAGTGATTTGCGAAGACACAAAGGAGTTGGGTGGGACTTTAGGGAATTTGAGGGAGACGGGAGCTGTGTTTTCGCCTCGCTGCTTGCGTTGTATGATGACTCCTTGTGGTGCCGCGCAGGCGGCCTCGACTTCGAAGGGCATATGGACCACATGGCTCGTACCGGAGAGAAAGTAGACGTGGGCTTGGGTGCGCAGGAAGACGACCAATGCTCGAGATAGGGGTCTAGGCTCGTTCGGTTTATCGGCCGACCTCCTTTTTGTGTCGTTCTTCTTATCGTTGTCAGAGGTGGGAAAGGATGCGAGGAGGGCCTGGGTGATGGGCTCCTTTTCGAGGTCGAACTTGTACGACTTGCGAAAGACACCTCCACGGCTCCAGACGACGCAGTTCTTCGTGACCAGCAACTCGTCCTCGATATCGCATGTATCGTCATATTCGTTGTTATCAGGTTCGGTCGAGATCTCCCAGGAATATGTCGACGGCGGCGCATCTTCGTGGACCATGTGTTGGAGGCCGCTCGGCTGGTGCAGCCCCAGAGACTTGACTGACGCCATTGCAATCTCCCATGTGTGGGATTAAGAGACAGCAATGTGTTGTCAGATTGTACTATGGGGTGTAGCGCCTGGTGAGGGCGTATTGGCCATGACAGCCTCGGGCTGGCGTTGTTGTTTGCGTCGTGGCGGGATGTCGCTGGTGATACTTCGTTTTTTTGGAGTCGCGTCCCTGCAGTCAAACACGCGAATGCTGAAAGCTTCCCACCTCAGCGCTCAGCGGCGCAAGATCCAGGCTCCGTCCACTAAATTTGGGTTCGGGGGAGTGGGGGAGGGGCATCTCACCCTGTAGACGTGATTGGAGCGCTGTGGAATGGACAAGCTCATGAAGGATCCACTACGAACGAGCTCTCTCAGCCTCAGGCGTAGGCGCAGGCACGACACTCGGCGACTGGACATCGCGCCTGAAGCAGAAGCTCCGGCCAGCTCTACCATGCCCTGTAGTACGTACCGAGCACACCTCGTGACGTAGCGGACCAGCGCAACATCTCATCCACGTCTCTGGGCTAAACTAGCGACCGAACGCGATCTCTACGACCGCAAGAGCTGCCGAAACCCAATCCAAAGCTCAGGGTAGCTTCCGCTCTTTCCCTAGTGTACCTGTCGCACTTCCTCGAACCGAGTCACAGCCTCCCCGTTTCACCAAGAACTTTCCCACTCGACACTGCCTGACCGACCATGCCATTTCGAAGCTCGAGTTGACGGCACATCTGGCACAATGACGGACGCATCCGACTCCGAGCGCGATCCTCCCACCGCAGCGCACAAGGGGAAGCAACCTGAGGCGGCCGAGAATGTCGATACTTCTGTTGGTGTCCCTGCAGACGCAGCTGTTGAGAAGGCCCTGAAAGTAACCGGAGAGCGCGACGTCGCGGATCACGATGTTGACGAGGAGGAAGCCAGCGCCGAGGACGACGATGACGAAGAGGAGGACGATGATGACGACGACGACGACGACGATGAAGAAGATGACGAAGAGGACGACGACGAGGAACCCAGACTCAAATACGCCCGCCTTACGCAGCACTTGGGACCCATCTACCGCAATGGTGATGCCACGAGCTCGTTCCTTGTCGCCGGTGATAAGATGGTACTGTCGGCCTCCCCATACATTATCCCATCGTCCGCGTACTGACGAATAGAAGATTATAGGAACTCACAACGGCAACATACACGTGATCCAATTGCCTATGTTCCAGTCCCTCCGAGTTTACCACGCCCACTCCGCTTCCATCACGAGCATTTCCATCTCCCCTAACCCGCCGCCTCTACCGACAGCAAGATCCGAAGCCGTACAGAGACTCGCTGCCGAAGCTGCCGAGAGTGTCGCAAAGCAGCGCCCAGCATCCCGCCAGTCGGGTACCTCGCCGGCCGCCGCCTCGAGAAGGCTAAAGAGCCTTCGCCGGTCCCCAACACGCCGTCGAACAATGTTCATATAGCCACCTCGTCGATGGACGGCAACGTATGCGTCTTCTCGCTCGTAGACACGAAAGATGTTCAATTGCGCAACTTCGCTCGCCCTGTGCAGGCCGTTGCCCTGTCTCCCGACTACAAGAACGATCGTACCTACCTTTCGGGTGGCCTCGCCGGCCAGCTTATTCTGACATCCGGCGGGCAACCTGGTCGGAGTACCTCAACCACTGTAGGCACAGCGGCAGCCACAGCGTCTGGCTGGCTCGGTAGTATGGGGTTAGGAACGAACACGGGCAAAGACACTATCCTGCACTCTGGCGAAGGTACTATCAGTAACATCAAGTGGTCATTGTCCGGAAAATACGTCGTCTGGCTCAACGAACATGGCGTCAAGATCATGCGCTCAAATTTGCATCTTGAGAGCGGCGACGCTGACGATGCCTGGAAGCGAATTGGACACGTAGACCGCCCACAAACAGACGAATGGGAGACCATGGCCAGCGTCTGGAAAGGGCGCGTTGAGTGGATTGACGAGCAGGCAGTCGGGACCGAAGATGGCGAAGCTGGAAGGACGGATGCTGCCTCAACGCCGGCGTCCGGGAGCCTAAAGCAGCAAGCAGTATCGAGCACAAAAAATATTGAAAGGCTGCTTGTGGGCTGGGGTGGAACTATATGGATTATTCACGTCCATCCCGGCAGCGTTGACACTGGTAAGCGAGCCGGTCAAAAGTCGATTGGTCGCGCTGAGATAGCGAAGCAGTGAGTCCATCGCCCAAGATGTGTTTGACACGAGACTAACACGCTCCAGCCTTCGCATGGACTGCATCATTTCTGGAATTTCGTTATATACCCAAAATCTTCTCCTTGTATTAGCGTATGTATTGCCGGACGACGAAGAGGAAAGCGATGACGGCGATGACGGAAAGATCGCCAAGGGCCACAAGTCCAAAATCTCGACGACGTCAACCGGAAGCGAACCGTCTGGCGGCATCAGGCGCCGACAAAATAACCTGCCCCCGGAGCTTCGACTGATTGACCTCACGTCGCAAGCCGAAATCGACAAGGATGGCCTCAGCGTAAGCAGATACGAAAGGCTGTCGTCGGGCGACTACCATCTTGGAGTGCTGCCTGCTCAAAACGCAGCCTCCGCCATAGCCTCGTCCAAGGGTGCATTGGAGGCAATAACTGGCTTCGGCTCCGATATGTGGAACGCCGCCATCAATCCAAGGACGCTTTTCAGCTCGGGCGCAAGCATCAGAAGCGGGAATAGTGGAGATGGTGTCTCCAGCACACAGGTTCCGAGCTCTGCAAGTGGCGGCCGGAAGTCAGGGACACCCGCAGTTCATCCTAACCTCGTCAAGCCAGGAGTCAAGATCTTCATTCACAGCCCGTTTGATTTTATCCTTGCAACCAAACGGGATCTTGGCGACCATCTAGGCTGGTTGCTGGAGCACCAGGAGTACCAGAAGGCCTGGGAGCTGCTGGATGAGCATCCCGAGATAATGGCCGCACCCCCCGAGAACCTTCACGAGCTTGTCCCAACAACGCCGGATAAGCAGCAGAGCAGTCAGGAGGACTTCCTCGACGACGCGTCGTCGGTCATGGGGTCTACGGGGTTGGCAAGACACCCGAACTCTTCAGCGCAAAAGGAGAAGAGACGCATCGGCGAGCTGTGGATACGCGAGCTGATCGAAGCCGGCCATTGGGCCGAGGCTGGTAAGGTGTGCGGCAAAGTACTTGGGTCGTCCGACAGATGGGAGAAGTGGGTTTGGACGTTTGCTGGCGCCGATAAGTTCGATGATATCACCGACTACATTCCTTCCGAGCCAATGTACCCGCCTATCCCGGGCACTATCTACGAAGTCGTCTTGAACCACTACATTCAAGTGGACAAACTTCGATTTAGAGAATTGCTCGACCGCTGGCCAACCGACCTCTTCGATATCAAAACCGTCACTACTGCCTTGGAGAACCAACTGAAGTACCGTGATGTCCGAGAGGATAGCGTCGAAGGTGGTGAAAAAGGCCGTGACTGGAAGATTGTGATGGAGTCGTTGGCGCGGCTACACGAGGCGAACGGCCGCTTCCGCGAGTCGCTCAAATGCTACATCAAGCTTCAGGATGCAGACTCGTCCTTCCGGTTGATCCGCGACAACCATCTAGCTGAGGCGGTCACTGACGACATCCCTGGGTTCATCGGATTGCGAGTGCCTAACAACAAGCGCGAGTTCTTGCGGCCGGCAGATTTAGAAGCCGCCACGTCAGAAGCAATCACGTTGCTAGTTGACGAGGCGCAGCATGGTCTTGTCAAGCCCTCGGTGGTAGTGTCGCAGCTTCAGGAGCAAGATTTGATGCTGTACCTGTTTTTCTACCTGCGTGCACTATACAAGGGCGAGGGTATTGAGGAGCATTCTGGGGAGACCCGGGATAGGCTGTTGATGGACAGTCAGTCACAGGTCGACGAGTTTGCCGACCTTGCCGTTGAACTATTTGCAAGGTGGGAGCAGCCGCTTCTGATGAGCTTCCTGAAGTCGTCGACTTCGTACAAGTTCGAAAAGGTAACGTGCCACCGGGGTTCCTAGCTCCGACCTCGGCCATTTTCGTCTGTGTTATTTCTGTATACAATTCTAACAACCACAGGCCGTCCAAGAGTGCGAAAAGTACAAATACTACGACGAGCTGGTCCATCTGTATTCCAAAACGGGAGAGATGAAACGAGCTCTCTATCTCATCATCGATCGGCTGCAAGACGTCAAGAAAGCGATCGAATTCGCGAAGCAACAAGATGACCCTGATCTCTGGGATGACCTGCTGGACTACAGCATGGACAAGCCGAGTTTCATCCAAGGACTTCTCGAGGAGGTTGGCACAGCTATTAACCCCATCAAGCTGGTGCGTCGTATTCCCGAAGGGCTGGAGATCGAAGGCCTGAGGGAGGGGTTGAAGCATATCATGAAGGAACACGAAATCCAGTACAGCATCAGCTCGGGCGTCGCACGCGTGCTCCGGAGCGAAGTGGCGGCCGCCCAGAATGATCTACGCAGCGGGCAACGGAAGGGCATCAAGTTTGAAGTTGTAGTCGAATCGGCGGATCACGTGGAGGTGCAGGTCAGAGATGTAGCCCACCCGCCGGTTAGTGCAAAGGAGGTGGAGGAGAGCTTCTTCCAAGCGCCCAAGGCCGAGCAACCGGGGCACACACATGAGCCGCCGAAGCCGGGCCACTGCGCGCAGTGTCAGGAGCCTTTTACCGAGTATGAGATGGAGACCTTGGTTGGGTTTGCTTGCGGGCATGTCTTTCACCTTTCCCACCTGCTGGAGTTGCTGTATCCCGGTAAGAGACAAGGGGCCGACTATGGGATAAACAGCGAGGAGTCGATCCGCAGCGGGTATCGGGTGGGATCGAAGGTTACCCACGCGCGCTTGCTCAAGGATCGGATCAGAGAGGGATGTCCTGTGTGCACTCCCGGGAGCGATCTGTCGGCGTAGGGGATGTTGTAATGGTAGGGCGAGTGAATGCATCCGGCGGCGAAGCCATCCTTTGACGCAACATGATGTTTCTGTGCTTCTCGTGATAATTCTCTTGCCTTCATCGACACTCGCTGGCCGGTCTCTGTCACACTTCTTCCTAGGGCTGCTCTCTTCGAGTTCATCTGCCAGAAACAGTGTTTTACCAGCGGCACCTGCGCTGACAAGAGCTTGGCTTTAACAGTGTCACCGCCTCGTTGCATGTCCAGCTTTGGTATCTCAGCAAAGTAACCTGCCATGCGCATAACATCAAAATCGGGACGACGTAAGATATCGTGCTTCTACTGTGTTTCTCCATTGACACTGCTCTCGTTGTCTCATTCGTTCCTGCCGGCCCTGCTGTTTTCTTTCTTGTGTCGGCCAGTCTCTCTCAATACCAGTAAAATAAAGGGGCAATAGGCACTTTGGATTAAAGAGGCAAAATAGCAGACGTATTTTGCCAATTGCGTGCTTGTAACAAGGGTTCATGGGCGGACAGGGGTCGGTCCATCGCGGAATCTGACGCAGGCCCGAAGTAATTGGCTGAACGTGGTGGCCCCCGGAGCACGGACCGGCCGGCAGATGTATCCCCCCACGCCCCACCCGCGCCGCCGCCGTCGTCACGCGTTTGGAACGACATGTCACTCCTTCCCTCCAACCTCGGCCTGGTGGTGAGGGATTGTGTCGCGGCAACCTCCCTCCATGCATTCCTCCAAGTATGGTAAGGGTAGACGTTATGGAGTCTTGGGTTACCTTCCAGAACCGGGTTCGAGGGAAGCCGAGCTGTGAGTTTACGCACCTCCTCTCCCCCCCTTGCTTTGGCGATTGGCACCTATTGCCGGTAAGTAGCGGCGCAGCTATTTGCAAGCCAACTTCAGCTTGCTAACGGAATATCGGCGCACCAGATGGGATGTGAACCGCACCCGCTCGCCCCTCCTCCGTTTACCCCCCGAAATCCGCAACAAGATCTACCGCCTGCTCCTCGCCTCCCGCCGGATCCACGTCCACCATGACCCCAGGACCTCATCCTTCTACTGCGTCGCGCTACGCGCCACGGCGAACCCCTGGGCGTACAAGGAGCACCATCTCCTCAGCCGTGGCCTCACGCTTCTGGTGTGTGTATGCCGGCAGCTGTACCACGAGACGGAGCTGGTGCCGTACAGGGAGTGCGTGTGGAGCTGGCAGACGCCCGGGTTGATGGAGCGGTACCTGCTGACGGAGAGGCGCATGGGGATCGCGCAGAGGAGGGCTGTGAGGGAGGTTTGCGTTAGAGGGATCAGGGGGTTTGGGAATTTGAGTAGGAGGGTCAGGGGGGTGTTGAGCGGGCTGGAGGTTGGTCTGGTTTTG
>JAIMZG010001502.1:0-17768 GCA_020466075.1 Colletotrichum coccodes
GGGCGAGCGAGGGTTCGCGCCGGTGACCCTGGTCCTCGTCGTCGTCGTGGTTGCCCGGGCCTGCGTTGGCTGTGGTCTCGCGAGTGGTACCCCGCCGAGAGCTCGCCGAGACTGGTGATGAGCGTGCCGCTTGCGAGGGCGGGCGCTGCTTCGAGAGCCTTGCCAGGAGGTGCACGTTGGACCGTGATAGTATGTCTTCGTGTCTGCGGGCGTGTTAGCGTTCTGGTTTGCCAGTGTTACGGGATGAGGACGGGGCGGCGTACACGTCCTTGCGGACTATGTCCTGCGCCGCGGATGACGCCAGCGAGTCCGTCGGCGACGACTCCCTCGGCAGCGGCGGCGAATTCCTCAGGCCCTCCCCGACCTCGTCGATGATCTTACCGCACCACGCGGAGATCTTGGTCACGAAGTCGTCTGCGGCACCGGGCTCCTTTTGGAATCCGTCGAGGGGGCCTTCGAGGGGGAACCTGTCGTCCAGGATCTGAATGGCCTCGGCAACGCTCTTTTCGTTGATGATTTCGAGAATCGTCCTCGCTCTCTCGCCGAATCGCTCCGTCTCGCGCCCTTTGATACCTCTATAGGGGCCCTGCTGCAGACCCTCCTCCGCATCCACCGACGCCTCCACGGCGCAGAAGAGGTCGTACGCCTCGTCGACCGGGCTCTGCCGTTCGTCCTCCAAGCCTATGAGGCGCATGATGAGCCTTTGCGTCCGGATGTCCAGCGCGAGGTCGACGTCCTCCTCGGCAATGCTCTCGTCCCAGTCGTCGTCGGGGCAGAACGGCCCAGGGAAATCCTCGTCCAGGCGTTCAAGGACCCTGGAGAAGCGGTCGTCCTGGCGATGCGACACGGCCTCGGACAACGCGTCCAGCACGGCTGTGGCGTTGGCCCCGACGATGACGGCCCGCGCCTTGATCTGGTTCTCCTCGCTGATGTACCTGACGGTACCGGGCAAGTCGATGAGGAGCGCGTCCTCGGCCGCGAAGAAGACCCTGGTGCCGAACCAGTTCCGGCGGAGGACCTCCAGCAGCCTGTACCACGACTTTTTTTGGGTTTGGGGTCCCGGAGCAGCTTCGCCAGCCCCTCGGAATTGTGCCAGAGAGAGTCGAGGGCGTTTTCCTTAAGCTCCGCCTCTTCTCTATACTGGCTTTCGTCGACTTCCTCTTGGGACATGCGCGTGGCGTCGCCTAACTCGGATGAGTCGTCGACGCCATCATCTTCTATACCTGCCAGATGCACTCGATCTATGGTTCGGTCAGCGCCAGTGTCTCGCGAGCACGTATGTGATGGGTTTTGAATCTCACCATCCTGGGCGCTTCGTGCCGACGGGTATGGTGGTCGGGATGCGCCTGAGACTTCATAAGCTTTGGGGTTGCGAGAGCGGGAAGAAGAGGCAAACCGACTTGAAAACCGCGTATATTCCGCAGTGGCGTAAAAAGGGGCGGTGTATCTCTGAGTCCCTGCGACGCTTTGCGATCCCATTTCTGTCGGGTTGTCAGCAAGATCTCAAATCTCCTCTCACCGTGGCTCCGTGATGAGAGATGCGAAGCATAAGAACTCACCGCTTTCGCTCGGCGGTGGACTCATGCTGCCTTGGAATACATGCCGTGCGTTGAAACGGGCTGGCGGTTCATTCCTGACCTGGTCTTTTCCCTCGGCGTCCTCGTCTCGCGGCGAACGGTCTCCATCTTCTTCCATTTCCTCTTCCGTGACGCTCGAAGGCACGACTTTTTCTTTGCCCTTGCCCCGCGTCTGCCGGGACGGTGCAGCGGCGTCGGTGGTGGTGGCCTGGCCGCGTCCCCTCGTGGTGTCATCGCCTGCGCGACGTCGCGTCAACCTCGCCGAACGAGAGTCGTCGACGACATCCTGTTCTGCAGCACCGCGGGCTGCTCTCGTTTGGACCATTTCAGACTTGCAATCTGGTCGTCAGAGTATCGCAAAATAACGCACCGCCGGCCGCGGAATGGAGTCAAGCAGGTGTGAGGTAAACAAGCCCTCCCTTGGTCTCTCTCGCTTAACCCTAACCCTGGTGCGTAAGGCAAGTAAACACCAACGGTACCCTCTCCCATGTGTCCCATGTGTCCCAAGATGTCTGCCTGAGGTATCCGCCATTTCTCACTCAAGAGGGGTTTAAGGTTCTGGCAAGATATTGACTCGCGACTCTGAAAGTCTTCTGTACCCGAATACATTGATAGATGCTTTGATGATTGACTGAAACTGGTGCTTTTGTTTGATGGAGCACGCTGTCAGGGGTTCAATTGCCTTCCATGCACGCTGCTTGTGTTCCACTCGGGCAGCTCTGCGCCCTGGGGACCGGGTGGGTGCCTTCTGCGGGCGGGCCCATCCTTCGTTCTAGGCAAACCCATAGCACGGGTACCAATGTGGCCGGGCTGCCCATCCACGGCGTCTGTCAACCAGAGGTATTCCCAGGACTTACGTCTAAGGATTAGTCTCGGCACTGATCAGGCCCTCGAAGTGGTCTCGCAACTGAATGCACTGGCTGTCTGGGGTGGGCCATCAGCACTGGAATATTTCCTTTTCCGGCAGCTTGCTCCAATGGCAATCAATGATGGACCGTGTAAGCCCCAATGTCATGTTTTCGACGACACTGGATGCTCAACGCCTCTAGGCACAGCGAGTACAATTTGAATCAGCGACAAGAAGAATCTAGGTCTGTGCAATCGATTTGGCTCACAAACTGTCTCATAGCTCGTGGCGATCATTTCTTGCCCAACTTTTTCTACCGTCTCCTATTATATGAAGACCGAGCACATCTGAATACTATCGTCTCCCATGACACTTGCGTCCGGAACTCAACCCACGAGCGTTCACTGTCGTTTCTTTGCCGTCTTCTCGACAAACGCGTCTGGACCGAACAAACCCAGGAGGTAAGCTGTCCTTGTGAGACAGAGGAAGGCCTTGATCATCAGCATGACAGCACACTCAAGTCTGGGTGGGTGGTCGCACTGTTACTCCCACATTGCCCCAAGTCATGGAGTTCCAATGTGCAACGTCGAGGAAGCGGTCGAGGCCCTGGACGTAGTAGCAAACGTAAATGTGGCCAATATCCGCTATCCATAGGGCGACGAGGTAGCCGCGCACGACCTTGAGCTCGCTCGTGAGGTTGAGCACGGCGAGCCCGACCATGGCCATGAGCAGGTAGATGTTGCCGAGCTGGAGGGCCACGAGACGGTCGTTGTCCGACGCTGGCAGAGCCGGGACGGCCGAGTTGGCGTTCCCCACGATCTGCTCGGATATGAACCAATCCGGGTTGATCACGGCCCCCAGGAAGCCGCCGACGCTTGAGACATTTGCTCCATCAGCTCGGTGGTGCCTGGAGAGAAACGGATGACAGGAATGGAACGAACGTACAGTGAGATGGGCTCGAAGACGGTGAAGACCAGCCGGGGGAAGGTTGGAAGAGCGGATGCCATGGTATGGTGAAGAAGAGCTCGGATGTTGCCCCAGTCACAGGCTGCTACAGACCTGGTGGAGAGGTACGGGCGTGGTGCAACAATCAACAAACCTTGGCTCGAAACCCCCGGAATGGCCAAGTGATTGGTTGTTGGGCAGGTTGGCCAGAATTGCAGACGAAAAAAGGTGGAGGGGGAGATGCAACGTGATTGATCCGACCGAGAGCCTGTGAGACGGTCTTTCAGCTGCGGACCGGTAGATGATTTGCGGTGTGTACTGTAGTAGTTTGAGGGCTCTCTAGCACTGCAGCTATCATGAAGAAGTGGAGGCGGAGGAGACGAGTCACGGAGACGGACGGACGTCGACCGGGGCCAGGCGCCTGTCTTTGGTACCTTGCCGAACCTTGCCCTGAGTTGGGTCGAGGCTGCGCGTGCTCCAGTTCAGGCTCAAGGGAAAGGGAATTGGGGAGGGAGGGGGACGTCCAGTGAGGTGAACCCAAGGTGGGACGAGAGGTGTGCACGGTGAGCCATCCAGTCAGTGTCACTTGCCATCTGCCAAAGTCAACTTGAGACGTGCGCCCTGTTTTGTTTTGGGCTCCATCGCTCAGGCAGCTACCACCACTCAAAGCCTGTCAACCGAGACTTTGCCAGACGCTGGTGGCCAGAAATCTCGTCCGGTTCATATACTTGTCGGGGGCAACAGGAGCTGCGGTCGGTGCGTCGTCTTGAAGCTTCCAAGTGAGGGACGGTGTGGTCTCCAGTCTTGGACTCCAGTGCTGTCCGAAGATGCCTGTATCGAGCGGGTGGCACCCAGGCAGGCAGGCACCCAGGCAGGCCATGGGCACGGAAGAACAGAAGGTGCGCCGGCCAACGGTGCTCTCAAAGTATTAGAGTTACTTGGCACACTCAACAAGGCCGCTGGGCCGTAGCAGCAAATACCGCAGGCCCAACCGCGCTAGTCTCATTTGCCGCTCTCGCGGTGTCTCTGGTGGAGAAATCTTCACGTGGAACTGCCCTCGCCGGCGAACCCTCTGGGAGGAGCCCTGCAGCTGCCGCTCAGGATGGGAGCATTGCAGTCTTGGTGAAGCCCGTCTGCCTGTCAGACTGGGCCCCTGAAATGGCTGCATGCCAATTGTTAGCTCCTGTACCCTTACCTTACCTCCGCCTTTCGGTCAGTCACTACGACTCTCTACTAACTGGTTGAGTACCCCTTCACACTCATTCGAGGCTCGATTCTTAGACTCGGCGTCTTTTCTCTTGAGCCTCCCTCCTCTTCTCCGCCGCCTCACCATTCTAAGTTCGCACGCTGTACTTCCACCATCGACACCGCTCACTGCTCTCGTGCCTCCTTCTCTCTTCCACCCCCTTTCGCTTCCTCCTTTCTCTTCGCCAGTGTCATTTCCCACCTCCAATTTCAAACCAAATGCCCACTCCGGCTCCTTTCGCCCACGATGGCATACATCGAGCCACGCCTCATCCACCTGCTGAACGATTCGACCACGCCGCAGCTCGCTCACGCTGATCTTCCTCCTCTCCGTCTGGCCTTCTCTCGCCCCCCCGAACGGCCGTTCCCTCTCGAGCCCGACACAGGCCATCGCGAAGAAAACACCAACGCACCGTCTCTCGCCACCGGCCACGGGGCCCCGCTACCCAGCGCCGGAGCCGCTGACGACGGCTACTCGGCACGGGAGTCGAACAAGGAGGACGACTCTTCCCTGGATCGGGGGCCGGTTAACGGCGCTACGCACGTGCAGTTGAGGCTCCTCTTGGGCGAGGATCGAGACACGACAGACTCTTCCTTCTCTCTGAGCAAAATCCTCGATGAGGTGCCCGATAGCAAGGATGACCCGGCCACCAAGAAGAGGCACCGCACTATCACGACCAAAGACGACTTTGTACAACTACCACAGCCTGTCAAGAAGCAAAAGCCGATCCAGCCCCAGGTCATGCCGGCTATGCCGCCCATCATTAATGGCTTACACGAACCCCCTCCCGACGCTGCCCTATTCCCGCCCATTGCTTCCAACGACTTCAACGAGCCCGAAAACAATCAGCTGAAACCGATACGGGAATTTGCGACTGTCTCGGAGGAGATGGAGACGGAGAAACCCACCGAAACCGAGCCGACCCCGACTAAGAATGTTAAGGCCAACGGTGGCAAAACCAGGAAAAAGGCCATGAAGCCGAGGAGGAAATGGTCCGAGGCCGAAACGAATCACTTGCTGTTGGGAGTCAATCGTCATGGCGTCGGCAAGTGGACCGATATTCTTGCTGACCCCGATTTCAACTTCAACGATCGCACCGCGGGTGACCTCAAGGATCGGTTTCGCACTTGCTGCCCGAACGAGTTGCGCAGGAGCAACAGCGACCCCAAGATTTCGCCTGCCGCGGTGCCGCCAACGACTCCGACCGAACCGAAGACGAAGGCCAAGACCGGGCTCTTGTCCGAAAACATACTAATCGCCCAGGAAGAACCAGCATCGGGCGACCAGCTCCAGATGGCCCACGCCGACTCGGATGCGTTCCCCAAGCTGAAGAAGAGTCGGGCGCATCGGAAGAAGCTGGAGGACTTGGTCGAACTGGGCATCCACGGACCATTCAAGAAGTCTCATAGACGCGAAAGGCGACCGTTTACCGACCAGGACGACAAACAGATACTCGAAGGTCTGGACAAGTACGGGCCTGCCTGGACAAAGATCCAGAGAGATCCACGCTTCAGCCTCTCAGGACGACAACCCACGGATCTCAGGGACAGGGTGCGGAACAAATACCCTAGTGTCTACGCAAAGATTGAGAAGGGCCTGTTCCAACCCCAAGACGGCAGAGGGGGTGATACGCTTGAGCCCATGATCAGCATGAGCATCACCAACACCTTGCAGCCGAATAGACCGCCCCCAATGGAGGCGGCCTTAAACCGGACCAACTCCAAGGAGGATTTGCCGAGATGGCCACTGTCTGTCCTTGACCACGGGGAACTGCCCGCTGTCCCACAGACTTTTGACTTTGGCGAAACGACAACGGCCGCGTTCATGGGCAGCGGTGAGATGGACATCTCTCGCCTGTTGCTGGACGACTCGCAGGTTGCAAGCTCGGCTGCACGATATGCGCCCGACCAGACGTCTGACTCGACGTCACCTTAACCATTTTCAGGGGTGGGAAGCGTTGCATAGGTTTTTTTCGAGGTCAAATCGTGACCTATGACCCTCGAGACATTCTTGAAAACTGGAAATTTCTCCACCTACGTGGTTGAACTACTTGCCTCGCACATAGGCCAGGTATTTATCTGCCTGGTCTTCTGAGCTGCCGGGCTATACATGTAACTTTTAGAATCAAAAGCGCTGCGGATCGTTTGTTTGCTTACGCGGCGTACATGAGGGACGGGGCGCTCTACTGCCTCAAACGATCGTTTCTGGACACATCCTTATACCAAACTGGGACTTCCGTAACCGCGTTACGGAGATACGGCGCATAATCAGATACCTCAAAGATCAAGGATGGGGGAAAGGACTTCGAAGTTTAGATGGACTACAGTCGTTTCTGCATAAGAACGCGAGTCCTTGCAGCATCACTGCCCCGGGGCTTCAAACCGGATATTCGGGTAGAGTGGCGAGAAGCTAGGTATCGTGAGCTAGAGAGCATCAATCGCTAGATGATTGCACTTGATTACTGTATGTGCTTTGGCTTTTTGAGCAGACCGAAGGTATGAGCTGTCGTCCGTCTGTTGGTCTACCCAGTCACCGAGGTAATGCTGTGAAGATGCGTGTGGGTGTGTATCATTAAGCCTTCTTGAGCCCAATAGGGACACGCGGCGTTCTATGTATCGCTGACGATGCTGTGGAGATGCATCGAGCCAGTCGGGGCGGGACGATCTCCGGGCAGTAAGATGTCTGGGCGGTGTGGCCGTTCCTTTCCCCCGTCCCGCTGCGTT
The DNA here is from genome assembly GCA_020466075.1 of Colletotrichum coccodes. Lineage (NCBI taxonomy): Eukaryota > Fungi > Ascomycota > Sordariomycetes > Glomerellales > Glomerellaceae > Colletotrichum > Colletotrichum coccodes. The sequence goes on from JAIMZG010001502.1 coordinate 7,339, forward strand.
GAATGCTGCCTTGAGCCCGTTCACCGAGGTGCCCCACCACGGCCGAAAACCGGAGTGGTGAGTATTTGGGCGTTGGTGCTTGAAGCACACAAGGAACGGACCCTCTCGTGCACACGGACCACCTCGCTTGCGCCGGCCACTAAGCAGCGCCGGATTATCGAAGCCCCGCCCCACCTCTTGACCGCCCGCAGTCGCCCACACACAACTCGTAGGGTTCGAAAAACCTAGCCTCACAGAAAATTCGGCTTCCTTTGTCCCTGTACTCCACGTCCCGAGATCGAAATTTGTGTAATCTTGACCTCGACCTTCACACCCACCGACCAGATACCCCCATAGACTAACCGGCAGTCAGACAAGATGGGCAAGGGACTGTAAGTTTGATCGAAATCCCCTTTCCGATTCTATCGCGACGTCGATACGCCGCCGACTTTTCTACTGCATGAGAAGTCGAAGCGGTCCGGCGCCGACGAAGCGATTGTCGACCACATCCCAACAACCATGGACCCGAACGAACGCAATCTGACAATGCCCTCACAGCAAGAAGCACCAGAAGCGCCTTAGCGCGCCCTCGCACTGGCTCCTGGACAAGCTGTCCGGAACCTACGCGCCCCGCCCCTCGGCCGGTCCTCACAAGCTCCGCGACTGCCTGCCGCTCATCGTCTTCCTGCGCAACCGTCTCAAGTACGCGCTCAACTACCGCGAGACCCGTTCCATCATGATGCAGCGCCTCATCAAGGTCGACGGCAAGGTCCGCACCGACATCACCTACCCCGCCGGCTTCATGGACGTCATCACCATCGAGAAGACTGGCGAGAACTTCCGCCTCATCTACGACACCAAGGGCCGCTTCACCGTCCACCGTATCCAGGCCGAGGAGGCCGAGTACAAGCTCGGCAAGGTCAAGCGCGTCCAGCTCGGCCGCGGTGGAATCCCATTCTTGGTCACGCACGATGCGAGAACGTGAGTTTCAACTCCGCCTGTTCTGTCAGACATCATTCAGCCGTTGGATCAAGCTTTGGTCGATTCGTCATCACCCCCAAAGTACTCTTGGTTGCGTCTATTTCCTGAAACATGTCTTCACTACCCCTTTGCGGGAGGAAGCGGAAGCAACGTTGAAAAGAAGAATATTGGTCGATAACGAACAAGAGATTGGAGCTGCAGACATCCGACGGCTGATGTATGTCATTCCCAACGAACCCCTTTGGCTAACCCGACGTGTGTTTCTAGCATCCGCTACCCTGACCCCCTCATCAAGGTCAACGACACCGTCAAGATCGACCTCAAGACTGGCAAGATCCAGGACTTCATCAAGTTCGACACCGGCTCCATCGCCATGGTCACCGGCGGTCGCAACATGGGTCGTGTCGGTGTCATCACCCACCGTGAGCGTCACGACGGAGGTTTCAACATCGTCCACATCAAGGACGCCATTGACAACACCTTCGCCACCCGCGAGTCCAACGTCTTCGTCATCGGTGCCGAGAAGCCTTGGATCTCCCTGCCCAAGAGCAAGGGTGTCAAGCTCACCATCGCCGAGGAGCGTGACCGCCGCCGCGCCAACGCCCTCGCCGGCAACTAAGCTGGTTCTCTCCGTCTTTTTGTTCGGAAGAGCTGCGAGTGAGTCTGCCGCGCGCGTGAGGACGCCGCTGCCCGTCGAGATGGCGGTCGTCTGACGCCCGCGCTTTCGTGATGTCTTCCCCATCCGGGACGAAACGGTTATTTGGGTCGGGCAAACGGGATTGAGCATGATCAAAAAAATTACGGAGTCTAGGGCTGATTTTAGAGTTGTCGGCTTTGACTACCCGGCAGATAGCTGTATTGCGGCCAATACCAAGCCATTGAAGGTCACTCTTCCGCCCGATCTTGAGTTCCCATCCATGCCTCGCCGAGAGTGATGTCTTGCTGTGACTTGGCCCCATCTCGGACTGCGCCCTCGTCCACAGGCCGCCGTCGCTCTTCGACAAACACAGCGGGGGTTCGTCCACCCAGGGGCGGACGCCACGTCCGGGCGCCTCGCTCCGTCAACGTTGGCCACGCCCGTCCCGTCCGCCTCTCGTCGGCCTGCATGGAAGGACCACCGCCCCAGGCTTACCCGTCAGGCACCAGGCGCGCCACTCTGTCTACTCAGCACCCCAATCGGCCCTGCCCCTGACCGCCGCCCTGGAGCCTAACCCTTTGAGAAGCACAGCAGCTTACGCCACGCGCCAGCGACGGTTTGCGGCATCTCCTCCCCGTTCCTCCTCTCCCCCCAATAAGGACTCCGCCTCGAGCTCGATGCCGGCCATGATGCCCCCTTACCCCCAGCCGCCCGCCCCTCCCTTCCCCTCCTCCAGGTAATAGCGTGTCAGGCATGCGTACGGCCTCGCCCAGAACCGGGAAACAGTGACATTGCATTCCATCCGCAATGGGCAGGTACGTCGCTCCGCCGCTTCACGTCAACGACAGAGCTCAGCAAAGAGCCCCGCCAGGCTGACGGGCTGACGAGTTGGGGTCACATGGCCGAGAACGAGGCCAGTTCGTGCCAACGCCCACCCCGCACCCCCCATGGAAAGGTTCCAGGTGGTCTCGTGCGCCTTGACTGCGTATTGCCTGTACGTCGCAGTCTCACTCGGGCAACTCGTAGCCCACAGCCGTACATGTCGGCTGTGTATGTGTGTAATGTGCTTCCTCGCCCACCAGACCCACCGGCCTCGCCAAAGGCGGCCCGAGCTATCTGAACGAGAGCTTGCCGCTGGCGTCGTGAAAGCTCCCACCCAGAGAGGCGTCTGCCGTCTCCCACCACGGGCGGGGCATGTACGGCTTTCCTCCCTGCATCCAGGTGAGACGCTTGCGGCTTTCTACGTTCCCGAGGCAAATGGCAGCGGGACCCTGGGGCGGCCCCGAAGCCTCCTCCGACGAAGCTGGGAGCTGTCACAAATCAGAAGCAGCCGCGGTAGGGCAAACCCACCTGGATCGGTGGTGCCTGGGCAAAGTCGGCTGGTCCGTGGCTCTGGGACGGTCCGGCAGGGCTTCGGCCCCGGCATCGACATGTTTCCAGCGACGGCGCACTCACGAATAGTAACGGGTATTTACAAGAGCAATTGTCTCCACGTTAAGACAGCCTGTCAGCCTTACTGGCCTCCCTCGCCATGACTTGCTCCCGTCCGCTGGCGTCTCGCTCTTACGCCATTACCAATGGAAATTCGAACCCTTGTCGGTCGTCTCATTTGGGTATTTCTTCGGGTAGAGAGTCCTTTCCTATGAGCCTCTCGGAATGCTTCTAGACGACGCTGTGCGGGTGGAACACCCCGCCTCTGTGGTCCCCGTGACCCCGCTGTGCCACCCGCCGTGCTGCCAAACGCCCTAGGCGGGGAAACCTGTGAGACGGTTCAGCCTTTGACGCCACGGCCGGGCGCTATTTCAACAACGGCCGCTCTCTTGTTTTGGCTCCCGTTTCCGACGAGGAGCGCGGGGAGATATCGGTATCTTACTGTTGGCCTCTCGAACGTCGTACACTGGCCGTAATATGGGACTTGAAAATGGCCAACTGCGCTTGAAGCTGTTTCAGGCCCTAGAGACGCGCGCAGCAGACGTTGTACATCGGTGTGAGGACGGGGTACCTGCCGCAGAAATGGGTCAGCGTCTTGCAGCAGCAGAACCCACGTCGGACATCCAATATGCTTCGGCGATTTTACCGCCGGGCATGGGACGCTGGTAGCCAGTTGGAGCACGCGGGGGATGCGATGCTGGTGCCCCGATAATGCCCATTCTTTCTTTCCCTGTTCCAGAACCCGCATGGTCCAGGGCACGTGGACCGGCAAAAAGACCCAACCCGGCCTGATCTAGAAACTTCATCCTGGTTGTTAGCACGTCGTTCCAGCAAGCCTTTCATAGTGGCAACATTGGATTCTGGGACCGTCACGCATGTTCTCCTCCTCCATCAGCGACGAAAACCCACAGGCGCTTTCCGAAATTAAAGGTCCCGGAAAGACGACGAATGGGACAGGGCCGGGAGGCTCTGCGTCGTCCAAGGGTCATCTCGTGGTGTGCCACACAAGCTCGTCAGATGAAAGTTCCCGGTCACGGGGGACTCGTCAACAAAGCTGATGGTGTGTAAGCCATCATTCGTCAACTGGGCGGAGGCAAGAAATCAATGCTACAGGTCAACGACGCGCCGTTGGCCGTATCTGGACGTGGTTCAACACCCTGGAGTCTCTGACCGACGAAAACTAACCAAGTTGCGAAGGCGAGATGGTGTCTGTGCCAGATAGCACCGAGACAGGCAGGGAAAGCTCCTCCCTGCCAGGTTGTGAGATCCACGGGCCAATGCTTTGTCGCCGGATTTCCTGCCTGGGCCATCCGGCCTCCGACGCAAGACCCCCAGGGTTCCATCCAGCTTCAAGCTAGGCCGATCATCGAATCTAATCGATGGTCGCGGGGGTGCAGGAGGCAGGCACCCAACGATGCACCGAAAATCCTTTGGGCAGGTCGGCGGGAGGGCTGAGCGGGCGCTGCGCCAGCTTGCTGCAAAGGCTTCGTACCATCGGAAGTCGCACGGCTCTAGAACGAGAACCGGTCGTTGGAGTGCCTTCCTCGTAGCGGACGCCAGTGTTAGGAGACCGATGAAGAGGCCGCTCGAGAAGCCGCCTTGTCGTTCAATGAGACTTTGCGAGGCAAGACCCCGGAGTCTCACGGCGTGCGACGACCAGTCTGGGGCATTGTGTAACTGGTTCCGCACGGCGCATGCAACTGGGGACACGCGGCTGACCTAGCCCGACTTCGCGAGGGCGGCGGCCAGCACTCTGGGTTGCCAGAACTGATATTGCTGCTTACCACCTCGTCTCGCAAAGCCAGAAATATTATCGGGCTTATGTCACTTCGCTTCCCGGGCGTCAGATGATAGAAATACTGTGGCCCGACCAAGACCCGGCAGAGAGGCTCGGGGGCGTACAGCTTTCGGCCAGGCTTCCAACGAGTGCAAATCGGCTGTGATCTCCTTATCTTCACCTCGGAAAACCTCCGTCTTGGTCAAGCCATCAGAAGCGGACTCCCGGGCGCCTCAGTGGTCGGGACAGCCAAACGCAACAAGATGCACAGGGTGGGCCGCTCCTGCTCGCAGTTATGGACAGCCCCCGCGTCCGCTGTTGTCCGGTGATCCACCACAGAGGTGCGACTTCGCAGCATTTTCCAGAAGCCTGCAGTAAAACCCACAAGCCAAGTCAGCCTCCACAGCCCTGAGCCGTGAGACGGCACCACTCGCGAGCGTCTCTTGCTTGTGCTTGCCCGGAAGCCAGCGGGCCTGTGTCATCGGCGTCCACCGTCGGCTACCGCTACCCCTCAGGCGAGCCCCACTGCGGACTCTACACCAACAGAGCCGGTGCGCGGGGGTTCATCAGAACTCTGGGCCCTCTTGCCGCTCACCAAAGGTTGGAAACCGTGGTCATGGGAAGAGCTTGAATTTTCTCTGCCCCCTGATCCGATCCGACCCCTTGCTGCTCCTCGTCGGGGTAGAATGTCGATTGGGGGCCTGAAGGATGCGGCCGCTTGTCTCGCTCACCGTTGTCCCTGTTGCACCGCAGAGTGAGAATGCCCAGAGCAATGACACTAATGCCATGTTTGGAAACCCAGCCCTCTGGTCTCTTGAGTAGGGCACTTGGTTCGCCTATTGCTTAGAACCGCGGCTATCGTCGTCGAAGATTTGATTGCGTCGGTGTGAAGGTCAACGTAGTGAGGGTGGGATTGGTTGGTAACCCGACTTCGAGTAGACCGACTGTGGAAGGTTGTTGTCGCCCCCCCATCCGTCGAGCTCCAAGCCACCCCACGAAACGGGGGCAAACCTGCATTACAACCCGGCATCGGTTCTGGTGATGACGTGAAACCCTCTGTCTTCTTTCATCCTCGGGACCGTCCCCATGCTCTTTTGGTCCTCCGGACTTGGCCTTCTTTTCCGCGTCAACTCCGATACCCTTGCCTGCTGCTCCCGATTTGTTGGGTTGAAGCCGTCACTCAGCGTCACCGAGGGCTTCTCAGTGGCACGAGGTAGTCGAGAATGTGGATGGATTTGAGTTGAGTCCATGCGATCGTCGTCGTCCTTGGCTGGCACGGGGTCATGTTTCGTTCACCGAGGGGGGCAACGATTTCGGAACCTTTCAGCTTCGGAACCGTCCCCGCCTCCTCTTGGTTGTGCCCTAGGCCCAGGCCCGATGTCGTCCGCTTCATTGTGTCTCCAGGAAGTCGCAACAAGACAATCCAAGTTCGTTGCTCCACCTGGAGAGCTTACACTAGCTGAACTGGTGCTAGCAAACGAGGTACCCCCAAGTACCTCGTCGAGCACCAGTCCAGTATCCCACCCTTGCTGGCGGCGCAGGACTGCCTCTTCTCGCTCGCTGGCTATGCTTCTTGTCTCTCTGGCCCTCCGCCTTTTTCATTCTTGACTTTTTCGGCCAATATTCTTCCTGTCGGGTTTGCTGATTGGCTGTGGAGTGGTCGTCTGTCCACCCACTACATCTGCCCTGCTGCACCTCGTTCCGAATGAGGGAAACGGTACGCTCAGATACTTGATGTTTGGGTCACGCTCTCGACTCCGACAAAAGAGAGGGCAAAAGCATCGTTATTAAAGACGAAGGGCCCCGTTGTCATCCACCATATCCACTTGCCCCAACATTTGACTGCTTAGCTCCCTTCGTGGTCGATTGCGACATTGGCCGTGGACTGAACTTTTGGGTAGAGGGTTTCGCTCGCTTTTGGATATAAACGTCCCGTGTTCTCTCTCTCTCTCTCTCTCTCTCTCTCTCTCCCGGCTGGGGCTCATAGTCCCAACTTTGGTTGTCACGGATTCGTTTCGCACGACCTCCAACGCGGACGGCACATATCAACTCAACCTCAACCGCACCCTCGGCTGGCAGTTCTTCCACACGCTGATTCTTGGAAATACCTTGAAGCCGCAACTTGAAAATAGCCGGTACCCAAAGCTCGATCCCGATGCCCAGACTGGCTCAGCCCAACCGCGAAGAAAAAAATCCTGCATAAATCTCAACGCCGACGCAAACCATCACGCCGACGCAACCCACGGCGTAACCCTGTCACTTCCAGCCACGCCGTACCCTGGTCGAACTGTAGGCCATTAACAGCCACCTGCCGGATCTACGTCCGCGTAAATGTCTTTCGTCCCCTGCATGTCGGCCAGATATTCTGCGAGGCCCCTTCTGAGCCATGGCTTAAGGGGCCAACTCGCTGTGCCTATCGCCCGTGCTGGCCGGAGCTTCTCGGCAACGACCATTCGGCGAACCGGCTCCCAGGCCAACCCCGGCGGCTCAGCCAGCACCGCGCAAAACGGTTGGAGTGGGAGGTCAGTTTTGGCGGTTGCTTTGGCCACAGGTACTGTCGGATGGGGCCTCGCCGGTTCGATCAAAGACAACTCCGCCAGCGCTGGGTTTTTTCCGTTGGGCGGTGGGTTGCTTTCCCCGGATAGCCAGTCCCGTCCGATAAACTACGCAACCATGGCGGAGATGGAGCAGGTTTGTTGTTTTCTGCACTCATGACCCATTGCAGGCGCTGACGTCTTGTTCAGGCCTTGAAGGAAATTCGACAGGAGTTGGGCGGCGACGACATCATCTCCACAGATCCGGAGGACTTGCACGCTCACGGATATTCCGAGTGGTCGTCGACCAACCCTGACGGTCTACCAGTTGCCGTCGCGTATCCTCGGTCGACAGAGCAGGTGTCTATGATTGCTAGAGTGTGCTTCAAATACAACGTGCCGATCATTCCTTACTCGGGAGGCTCCAGTTTGGAAGGAAACTTTTCGGCCCCTTACGGAGGAATCAGCGTCGACTTCGCTTTCATGGACCAAATCCTTTCCTTCAACAAGGATGACATGGACATCGTCGTGCAACCAAGCATTGGGTGGCAGGATTTGAACGAGAAGCTCGCGAAAATGGAGAGTGGTCTTTTCTTTCCTATTGACCCAGGTACGGAAAGATCAACGTCACGTTCCTGGTACCGAGATCTCTCGATGGCTGACCAACGAGAAAGGCCCAAGTGCGAAGATTGGCGGAATGATCGGTACCAACTGCTCGGGTACTAACGCGGTCAGATACGGAACCATGAAAGACTGGGTGATCAACCTCACTGTTGTGCTGGCCGACGGTACTGTGGTCAAGACTCGGCGACGGCCGAGGAAGTCTTCTGCGGGCTACAACCTCAACGGGTTATTCGTTGGATCCGAAGGGACGCTGGGGCTCGTGACTGAAGGTACGTCGGTCAGATCCGTTGATGCAGTCTGCCCGATGCGAGCTGCCAACCTGGTCCCACTGAAGAAGACGCTGACAACGGTTTAGCTACCCTCAAGCTCACAGTAGTCCCTGAAGACTTCTCTGTTGCGGTAGTGACGTTCCCGAGCATCAGGGATGCCGCGGCCGCTGCAGCTGAAGTGATGCGGAATGGTATTCCCGTGGCGGCCATGGAGATTATGGACGAGGTCCAGATGAAGGTTGTCAACTTGGGCGGTGCAACGGCTCCCCGTGTCTGGCAAGAACTTCCGACCCTGTTTTTCAAGTTCTCTGGCACCAAAGCTGGCGTTAAGGAGAACATCGGTCTCGTCCAGAAGATCACCAAGAGCCACAAGGGTGGAAACTTTGAATTCGCCAAGGATGCGCTGGAGCAGAAGCTGCTGTGGTCTGCCCGGAAAGAGTCGTTGTGGTCGATGCTGGCGCTTCGAAAGGACGGGGAAGAAGTTTGTGAGTTTCATTGTGAAGACCGAACTTGGTGGGGCACCTTGGGCTAATACCACACAGGGAGTACTGATGTAGCGGTTCCATTCAGCCGTTTGGCCGATCTAATCGAGATCAGCAAAAAGGAGATGGACGAGATGGGCCTCTTCGCGAGCATATTGGGTCACATCGGTGACGGCAACTTCCATGAGAGTATCATCTACAACCGAACGATTCCTGAAGAGAGGGAGAAGGTCGAGAAGTGCGTCCACAACATGGTAAAGCGGGCGATCGACATGGAGGGAACGTGTACCGGCGAGCATTCGATTGGCTGGGGTAAGAAGGAGTCGCTTCTCCTCGAGGTCGGCCCGGACACGCTCGATGTGATGAAATCGATCAAGCGGGCGCTGGATCCAAAGTGGATCATGAACCCTGGCAAGATCATGGACATTCCCGCAGGGTCAAGGACGAACTTGAGCGTCTAGGCGGGAATCTTTCGTCGGATCGTCTGGAGCTCGACGCCGCCGATTTGGCTGCGGCCTGAGGATGAAATGTATCGTCCACGGTAGTCGGAATTTTGATTCGGATACAGGGGCATCGTACAGCATGTTTTAGTCATACACTCACTGGTAAGAAGGATTTTGGATTGTTAGGCACCTATGTGCAGAAACAGGTGGGTACGTAGACGTACTTGTGTGCCTCTCAGGGCAGGTGCATCCAAAGGCGGCAGAAGCACAGGAAAACGGGTAACAAAAGTCTGGAGGCCACTTGTATTAGTTTCGATGTTTATAGAAAAACAACCTGATCGGGGACAGTTTCGTATCCGACAAAGTGGACGGATTGATGCCGAACACGGGGCTGCTTGGACAGTGCCTGGCAATGCTTTTGTTCGTGGTGAAGCAACATTTCACTGCAAACTGACTGGATGCCCGGAGACGGGCATACAGATGAACAACTAGACGGCGCCTTCATAGAAATTAGAGGCTGATTCCGCACTTCGAAAAAAGTCCTCTGGTATCGGTCTCGAAGTTTTGGAAGCAGTAACTAAGTACAAGCAACTCATCAGATTACAACGGGTAGCTGCATTTGGCATGAGGAAAAAGATTGTTTGGAAACGGGCAAGAACAGCCATCCGGACCTTCCTATATTCGGCATGAACCGTAGTTTTTCCCTTCCGCGTTAGATGCTAAGTATCTTGTGGGAAGTTACTTCCTTTCTCTTGGAATAGTCCAGCCTCCTCTTCTCCCTCTTGCTCGTCCTCTTCCATCCTCCCCAGGCCTCGCTTCGATCTACATCCTCCCATCCATATTGCAGCTCTTGCTCGCCGCTGGGGCCGAACAGGACGGCAGTGAAGATTTAAAAAGATAACAGCAACATTGGAAAGCGACGATACAAGCTCTGAGAAGGACCACCGAGATCTTGAGTGTAATTCATCACCATACCAGGTATGTCTGTCATAACTCATGGGCCGTCCCTCCTGCGTCAGCGGCCTCTTGTCTCCTTCCCTCATCCATCCCCCATTTCACAACAACATGCCAGCCATTCATCAGTCCACCACAAACTCTTCCGTAAAGTCTCGAGTCGAAGGATAGGCCTCAGTCGGTGACGTACTCCCCCCCCCCCCCCCCCCAATTGTATTGACGTACTGATTTGCCCTCACTACACCTCACCTTCACCTTCACGCCTAAAGCTCCGTTAAATTGCTCAAAATCTAATGTACTGCCGTCCGTTAGGCAATTA
>JAIMZG010001508.1:0-13447 GCA_020466075.1 Colletotrichum coccodes
CACACTCTCCTCTCTCTCTCTAACCACAAAGCGGCAAACAACACCAACTCATTTAGCAGAGCTGCGACTGGAAGATCAACGTTCAACATTTGGACCCACTCATTCCACAAAACTGTTGGAGCCCATGCTCGCTGATCATCACGAAATCTCGCCCGTGTCCACCCGGTCAGCGGCGAGGTCTCTTGATTCAAGATTTTGGCATGATCCACGGCGGCCACGGTGAAGCCGTGAGCACACCTCGGTGACCCATTAAAGGTGACGGTCAATATGCGCCAGTTCGACCTGTATATGCTCTACCACGACACTTCATTCATCACGTACTGCATAGTTTTCTCTTGCCGTGCCTGGTCCTTTTCTTTTTTTCCCCCTCGTTTTGCCTCGGGAAATTCGTAACGCTCCTGGTGCTGGTAATGCCTTGCCTTTTTACCTCCCCCCTGACCTTGCACTTCGCGCCAATCATGCTCTTTCTATGCAAAATTCCATCGTAACCGAGCCAGACTGCTACCAACGTCATCTCCCGCTGGTGCTCATCGCTGTAACTTTATCCTTCGCCAGTCCTCGTAGGCTCGCTCCCTCAAACGCTGCGAAGGCTTTTCGTCTCGCCTCGTCTCACAGAGTTCAAACAGATACAGCGGTTGTCGTCTTTCGGGATGGACGCGCACGTCCGCCCATCCCTGCAGTCTCTTTCCCCCATCGCCTCCGATCCCAATTCTTTTTGTTTTGTTTTTATCATTCTATTAATTTATTTTTGATTTTGAAATCGGAGAATGACCAAGTGACGGGGCAACTTGCTCTACTAGACATCGTTTCCATCGTCGTTCACCCCAGCGCATCACTTATCCCACCTTTTGCCCCTTGCCATGTCCAACCACCTTGCCGCGCCGTGTTTTTGCTTTGAGCACTCAACAGTGCATCCGATCACCCTGCCGCAACGAGACGAACGCAGAAGCGTAGTCCATCACACACTACATGCCGTGATTGCTGCTGCCGCAACTCCTGCAACTGCTCCGTCACATCTCATCCCTCACTCCCGCCAAGTGAGTGACTTGGGGTGGGAAGCAGCTGAGAACCACACGCCCAGACACCCAGACATCCAGACACCCCCTACCACCCCCCGGGACAGCGAGAGCTCACTCCCCTCCTGCTCGACGCCGAACTAGGCGTGCCGTCCTTCCCCGGGATTGGGCAAATAGCGTGAACCCCGCCACTCTCGCCAGACACGTTCCCGTTGCTGCGACGAGCGAGATACGTACCATGTCCTCTTGTAGCAGTTGCTTTGCTGTCATCGCAAGAGCTGCTGGTGCTGCTCCTTGACCAGATATTGTATCCGTACCTTCACAGGTGCAGATACAGACAGTTACAGCTACGCACACCTTCCAACGCGAGCTCCCAAGCAGTCACCTCACCACAAGCGAAAGTACTGCATGTATCGTACCTGAATCTGGCTAGAACCTTGCTCAACCTGCCTACCTGGTCTCGTTCTCGGAGCTGGACCGGTTGCTGCTTTGCCTCTTTCTCTCTTTTTGGCCGGCAAAGTTGGCCCTTCCGTTGGTTGGTTCGCCCAGCTTCGTGCTGGTTGGCGAGCTGGCCGACTTGACTGGTTGATCTGCTGGTGCCTGGTACTTGGGAGCAGGAATAGCAGCTGCGGGAGTGGGAGTGGGCGTGGGAGTGGGAGGGGAGAAAAGCAATAATTATCTCCTGGTTCCAAAGGAGGAACGATCAAACAAACAACCGAGAGCATTGAGGGCCTTTCCGTGCGTGTGTTTTTTTCAAACTCGCTTTCTCATCCATCCCGTCGCGTATCGGAGGGTCTGTATGAAATGATCCCTACTTCCACTTCTTCCCTCCTTCAACCATCTCGACTCCGTTTCCCTGCTGCCTCCTCATGACGACTCGGTCATCAGCTTGGATTGGTCCTCGTCTGCTTGATACAATATAAACAACCGCCGACAACGACGACGAACCAACCTTTGGTTGTTCCAGACCTCGTGCATCGCCGCGCACTCGCGCTTTGCCCATGCCTCCAGCCAAGCCGGAAGGTCTGTTCCATTCTTCCTGATTTTCGAATCAATTGATTGCCTTGATTTGTCTGCTCGCAAGTGTTTCAACTGCACAACGACCAATCGGTTGTTGGTTGCGACACGAAGGGCCCAGCAATACGAGGGCGGCGATCGAAAGGACAGATTCCCAATTCTGCGGGAGAGATAGACAACCGCTGATTTAAAATCCGTCCTAAAAGAAGAAAGCCTATCGTCGTCCATCATGGCCCCTCCAACAGCGGCAAAACGACCGCACGCTGCCGTCAGTAAGGGCAGCACGAATATGCCCAGTATCGAGCCATCGTAAGTTTTGATCGACTACGTTTTTTGTATTTTTTCCCCTTCTCTCTTTCCTACTCTCCTGCCTTCCGAAGGGACTGCCCAAACACTTCCGTTTGCGCGATCAGCATCCATCTGCTCTGCGCAAGGTCCCATGCTGACACTTTCGCCACGTCAAAGGGCCGAATCACCGTACGCCGACTTTGACTGCTCCAAGTATGACTACGTGCCGACCGACGACGGTGGATTTTGGCAATTACAACAGCAGCATGCGCCTTCAGAGCTTCCACCCATTGTACCACGCATTGTCACAAGCAAATCGCCTGTGCTGAAACAGCAGGATATCGAATGGACCTGCTTGTCGGCGGCATGCCCATCGAAACCGTTCAAGCGCAAAGTCGATCTTGACCGACACTATCAACAAGCCCACACCGACAGCCAGACGCAGCCGTCGCCCGCTCTCTCACTTAAAGACATAACACCTGCCACGAGCATCAGCAATCCGAGCCCCAAGATCACCACCAAGAAAAACCCGGCAGGGAACAACAGTAAGGCCAAAGGCGCCGTGGGCGCCGGAGCAGGGGCAAATGGAGGCAATAGGAACAACAGCGTCAGCGGCACTGGCAAGGAGAAGGACGGTGCCTTTCTTTGCGACTATCCAGCCTGCAGCCGCAAGAACGAGCCCTTTAGCCGCAAGGACCGTTTGCGTGTCCACCTCACCGACGTCCACAAAGAGGACGTCGACAAGAAGACGGGTGACATGTCAGACACGTGGCTGCTGGAGCGCAAAATCTACCCCAAATGGTGGCGCTGTACAAAGTGCCTCGATAGGGTTAAGATCGAAGAGAGCGGGTGGGAATGTCCCAAGGACGGCTTCAAGATCGAAGAAAGGCGGCGTGACTTTCGCCAGAAGCAGAAAGCCATGTAAGGTGAGAGAAAGAAAGGGAGGGGGAGAGAGAGAGAGAGAGAGAAGCTATCGGTCCTGTGATGCATCTCGTCTTATCGTATTGCATTGCATCGCATCGCATCGCATCGCATCGCGTCGCCATGGAGGCATCGGATTATCCAAGCAAAACGGAGTTTTATCGCATAAAAGTTGTCTTCTAACGGATGAAGGAGCGGCGTTTGGCCAGTCCACGGTCTGGTTTATTTATTCTTTTCGTTCTGGGGTCGGCAGCAATCATCTCAAGCTAGGGACACAGTATAGGGGGGACACTCGGGAGTCTCTTTCCTTTTCACGCGAAGCCTCTCGATGGCATCGTGGTTTGGCTTGCCGTTGTGTGCGGCCAGCATCTCTTCATTGTTCACTTCAAAGCCCTCCCGTCTTTGGCAGGCATCTCTTCGGGCGGCTCCATCGTCAACCCTATTTCTCTTCAGAAGAATGATGACACGATTGGGATTTTGTCCCCCTGTTTTCTTCGTTGACATTGAAACCAAAAATGGCTTCCAGATGTCGGGGCCTGGTGGTCTTGGCAGGACGCATCCTTAACGCTTGGAGCAAAGTCCCAACTCGCCGAGCTAACCCTTTGGACAGACGACCCGCCGTTCATTCTGTTCCTCTCATCGCATTCTCCCCCATCTTCACACGTAAACAGAACATCGGTCCATCCTCGCGAAAAACCAACGGCAGATTGTGTTCAACACCCGAGGTCCGAAGCTGCGAATCCGCAACATCATTCCCCCAAAACGTTTGCCCCGAAACTCTCCTGTCAACGCCACGCCAATTTCCCGCACCAGTGTGTGCTCAATACCTTACTCAGGATACCTGCATCGCGCATCTCACACCCCGGTCTACCACGCGCAGGGAGAGCTTGGAGCAAACGGAAGGAAGGGTGGTCTGATTTACACCAGCTACAGGCCTACGGGCACTGGGATCCCCGGGAACGGTGGTGGTGCTCAGCTCAGCCTCCAATCTGGGAATCTCCATCTTGCTGCAGATGCCTACGACGTCGTGATTGGCGAAGGAGGGGAAGGAACCTGCAGCTTGAGCAAAATAATGCGGCCCCGCGGCCTTCAATCCCCTCCCCTCGGGGCGTAACCCCCTCTCACCACCCTCTCACCCCCCTTGGCATTCCCTGGGGTCAAGGTCCTGCGACCCTCCATCATTCCTCTGCGAGGTCTTGCTCCCCGCCCGCAAGGCACGTTTCCTGCTGCACCGCGACTGCGTCCAGAGGGGGGACCCTTTCCGTCGTGCCCGTCATGCTGATCGGTCGCCCTGGCTCCGAGTTCAACCTCCCAGGACGGCCTGCACGTCGACCATTGGGGCTTCCCCCATCGTGATGAGTTTCGAAGAGCACGTTTTATTGAGCTTCGTCGACGGGCGTGTGGTTTGGAACCCGTGACGGACAGCCAGATACGATGTTGATGCGCATTGACCATGCCGAGGTTTCCATCGGTGTTGCTGAGGTTGCTGTGCTTGGCATGCGTTCTCGAAACGACGACGCCACGCGACGAGCTGGTGGACTTCGTCTTTCGACCGAATCCAACATCGATTCGGAAACAAGCCCAACGGTTGCCATAAAAGCCTTCAAGGATGAATAAAGACAACTACCACAGACAAATCGCGATCCTTTGCGCCAAGGAAGGCTCGGGGCTTCCGAGTTCGGGGCATCACGCATTCCAAGTTGTCAAACGGCACCGAACAGGCCAGAGGCTTCAGAGACTTTGATTATTGTTCGAGCCAGTGCCGTCGTGCATCAGGAAAAAATAACAATGATACAAAGAATGGCCTGACCTTGCGAACCTCGACCCAGGCTTTCTCCCCTTTTCAGATACAAAGGATTGTCCTCGAGCAAAAGATTCGCTTTCACCTCACGACACAACAACCCTCGTTCTCGGCTCATGGCAGCAGTCTCGTTATGTCGAGAACAATGCCGACTTTCATCCTTTGTCAGGCCTGTCCTCTTCTTGAGGGCCACAAGACTCGAATCGCATTATTAAACACCCCAACATCTTTGAGCAGGTTAACACCTAATTATCAGAGCCCGGAAATGCAATCGATTCAGCCTATTGGCAAAAGCCCCTTCTGACGTGACGACGAGGAAACCCGACAATTGATGTTGCCGTACGACGCCATAGGGAAGCTTCCTTCGCCAAGCTTAGAGCCATGTGTCTCAAGAGAGTGACATGGCACCAATGCCCGCAAACCGAGGTAGGAAGGACCGTCTTAGCCAATTTCCCCAATAGCACCATGGTTAAGCTCGGTGACGCCTGGAGACTAGCCAGAGTTTATCACAGCACGTACATGACGGTTCTCGATGAGAAGCTGCGGCAAGGTATGCAATACCACGCTAACGAGTCCTTCATCTACTGCGCTCACCCTTATTACGGCCCTTGCGAGGAAGACTTTGGTTTGATTTACCAAATAGCGGAGGGCGAGTGTCCGGCCTGCCTTCGCGATAAGGGCCTCCCACGGAAGGTCATCGCTCGACAAGAGGTGATGGATGGAGTGCTACCACTACTAACCAGCGACTTTCTCCAACCGTCGCAGGCGGTACTCGAATACGTCGCACAGCTAGCTATCCTGGCCAAGCACATGGTTGCGCGTAAGATTCCCAACGTGGTGATCAGGGGCACCATGGCCGATCAGGTCGTAAGAGAGATCCGCGCCGAGCTCTTCTGCCGCTGCGTCGACGCCCACTGGATGGGACACGGCGTGGCAAACTGTGATTGCTTCGTCGAGGATCATGGCTACTGCGCAAACCTAGGCCGCCATCTCCGGCAAAGGGAGGCCGGGAGAATTCTCGAATTCCACAGGGGCATCATCACCCCGTACGTCAACATGCCGGACCCCGACGACGACTGGCAACTGATTTTGGCCCGGGACCAGGTCGTCGACTGGTTCGCCAGCCGCAGAGCTGCCAGGTTCGACAAAGTCGCCATCTCCCAGTTCAGCATCAACCCCGGGGAGGACCAGCGATACCAGGAGTGCATCCAGCGGCTCGAGGCAGCGGTCATCAAGTACACCGATATCCTCCGCCTCGCCCGGGGGCGCGACCGGGAGCCCGACTACGGCCTGGAGCGGAACCTCCGCGCGCGCGCCGTGTTCCTCCTCAAACCGCTGCAGTGGGTCGCCTACGATACCGGCCTCGCCGACAGCCTCGTGGAGGAGATCTCGGAGATGGTCATCCACTGGTACCTCCGCGTCGGCACGCCCGTGAGCCCGCCCGTCGACAACGCCGCCTGGTCGGCGCCGCTGCGGCTCCGGCGGGACGTCGACGACGTCCGCAAGGACATGCAGGCGACCATGGAGCGGCTGGACACCGTCTTCTCGACAAACACCCCGGACGGGTACCGCCTCTTCCGCCGGAGCTTCAAGGAACCTCCCTCGCGCGAGGAAACAGAGGTCGACGAGGCCCGCCGCGCGCGCGCGGTGCTCATGGCCGCCGCCGAGACGAGGCTCACCCGCGGGCAGAACACGGCCGACGAGAGCGTCATCAGCGCCGAGGCCGCGCGGACGTTGTGGCCGGGCGACGGCGACGACCACGAGTGCCCCCTGTGCAACCACGCCTTCGCCGACGACCCCAAAACCCGCCGCCCCGTCGTGGTGTGCGAGAGGAACCACCTGGTGTGCCGCCGGTGCACCGTCACCCACGTCGTCACCGCCGACGCGTCCCTCCTCGAGCACGACCCCGAGAAGCTGGCCAGGTGTCCGATGTGCAGGGGTTCGATGGCCCGGTTCTACAGGGCCACGTTCGACCCGGCCGAGAGGGTGCTGCGGCCGTCTGGGCCCCAGGCGGTGGCTCCGGTGGTGTGGGACTGACCCGGAGCCGGCAATGAGTAGAGATCAAGGAAGGCTAGGTAGGCAGCAAGCCGGGAGCGAGGGGCAGACGATGCATAGGTGGTGGTGCAATGCCCCGGCGGTCTTGCGGGGGATCGAGCGTCCCTTTGGAATTTATATACCCAGAGTTAGCACACGTCCTGCACGGCGTCATGAAATAGATGACCTTGGCATTTATATGGTGACAACCTGGCTGCTCCCTCTCCGATCGTTTTTGGACGGCTTCTTGGTCGCGTTTCTTTTGACGACGAAAACTTTGCGGAACGGAATGCCCGAAAGCACGAACCTAACTGATGTGCTCTCATCCGTTCAGGCTGAGGCGGGAGAGGCAAGCTCGACGGTAAGCAAGTCCATGCCGATTATCGAGGTTTATTAATCACAAACCATCGCTTCAAGTGTGGGCACCGTTTCATCAGAAAAAAAGAATCAACGTTAAAGGACTATCATACAGTTTTGGGCCCGAGCGACAGGCTCGCGATATCCCTGAATCAGTAATGGCGAGAGTCTAGTTTCGGTGTGCAGGTAGAAACATAAGCACCACCCGATGATTCCCTCGCATAACAGTCGTCCGCCTGCCTAAAGAGCTCATCCATCCAGAGAGCAAAGAAGATACGATTACAGGGAACCCTTGGTTATCTAACGCCATCGTCCGCGTTCATAGAGTTTTAGTGCCGTCGGTACATCCGTCCGACTGACCGTCTGGTACTTCATGCCGCCAAAAGCCATCGACTGTGGATAAGAATGGGTACTCCTGTGTTGCCGCCTCTCTTGGGGCACAAAGGTCCAAACATGTGCTGGCGCCCTCATCTAAAATCCAAAGCCGGTAGGCTGAGGCGCGAAGCCATTAGTCTGACCGTAAGGCGCGGGAGATCCGCCACCCATGCCGCCGGGGCCGGCAGTGATCATGAGGCGGTTGCCACCGAGGATGGGAGTGTTGGTCTCATCCTTCTCCTGCTCCTTCTCCTTATTCTTGCGAGCCTCGTTGTCGGCCTTGAGAGCCGCTAGGTCCTTGGTCTGCTGGCACAACATGTTGATCATGTAGGGCATGGCAAAGTCGGTGAGGCCGTTGCGCCAGGAGATCTCGAGGACCAGGTCAGGGCGGATGAGGTCGTAGCAAGCGTAGAGCATGCCGACGTAGCACTCGCGGCTGCCAATATCGACGAACTGGAATGTGTTAGTACTGGGCATGGAGTCAATGCACTGGACATTACTTACGTAGCGGAGCAAGTCCTCCACAACATCGGTCTTGCCGGAAATTGCAGCAGTCTCAATGGCATCCTTGAAGAGCTTGTCCTGCTTGGAGAGAGCGATGGACTTCTCCCACCGCTTGTTCTTGCGGTAGATGCTGGCTGCGATCTGGCGGAAGAAGATCAAGTCGTGCTTCTCCAGACGAGCCGCAAGGTCAACGGGATCGTAGTTGTCGTAGTTCTCGACAGAGTCGCGGAGCGTCTTGTAGTCCTCCTCTTCAATCAAAAGATCGTTGATAGCGTTGTTGACTGTGCGCTTGTTCTGGGTCTGGACGTTGACGAGGAAAGGCTTGATGAGCGGCAGATTGTCGCTCTTTTCGAACATCTTGACCACACGGTTGACGTCGATACGAGGAGTGAGCGCCTGGAGCAGGTCCGTAAGCAGGGAAGGGTGCTGCTCAAGGTAGAAGTTGATGGCGCGGTAGTAGATCTCCAAGTTGGCCACCTTGACGACAATCTCCTTGAACTGCTGGTGCTCCCAGGAGTTCTCGGGGCGTTCAATGACCGCCAGGGCGGCGTTGTCAAACTCATCGTAGTGGTAGTAGCAGAAGACCAGCTCGGGCCAGAGGTTCGCCTCCTCGCAGGCACGGATGATCTTGGGCAGGTTCATTCTGCTCCAGAAGAGCTTCAGGTGCTCCATGAGACGCTGGGGGTGGTACTTGGACAAAGCAATACCAAGCTCCGTGAACATGCCCATGTGGGCACGCTCGAGACCGAGACCCTGCTCCAACAGGCCGATGAGCTCGTCGAAGTAGCCGTTGCGCTCGTACTGCTTAACGAGGGTCTGCAGCTGCTCAGCATCAACGATGAGGTTGAGGCCGCAGATCTGAGCAAGACGGAACTCCTTCTTTTCGACGCAGGCCTCGTGGACCTGCTTCCAGACCTTAATGTTGTTGGCCTTGCGGGCGCACTCAACGGCGGCCTGGTACTCTTCGAGGTGGACGAGGGTGGTAGCCAGCTTGGCCCAGTTGGAGATGCTGGTGTAAAATATCTTGGAAGCCTGGTAGAGACCCTCCTCGTAAGCCTTGTCACCGGACTCCTCGACGTTGGCGACGTTGGTGCCGCGGAGGAAGTCCTCCAGCTCACCGAGCTCGTCCATGCGGGCATAGCAGAAGGCGAGAGCTGTGTCGATGGCGGGCTCGCGCAGAGTCTTTCTGGCCATGCGAAGGTACTTGACAAGGTCCTCATTCTTGCCAGCGTGAACAGCCGTCTCAATGACCTCCTCGTAGTTCTTGGGATCCTCTGCCTTGATGTAAGACTCGATAGAGTCGCTGACACGAAGACCGTCAAGCTGTGCCTTGGCGACCTTGCTCCAAACCTCGGGCAGATCGACCTCCTCGGCGTAAGCCTGAGCACGGTCGATGCTCACAACGTTCTCGACCAGGACGTTGACAGCGGAGGTCTTGTCGCCAGTCTTCTTAAAGATCTCGAAGGCCTCTTCGTGAAGACCAACGTCGATACAAGCGGACGCAATGTCGGGAGCGCTGAAGTTGTCCAGGCGGTGGATGTAGTCCATAACCTTACCCTTGTCGGCCTTGGCAGCGGTGAACAGAAGCAGGTTCTGGAGGTTGGCGTTGTCGCTGAATGGTGAGGGCTCCAGGACAATCTTCTCAAGCAGCTCAATAAGCTCGAGAGGAAGATCGCAGGCAAGGAAAGCGGCAACGGCTTCAGAAACCTTGGCAGGGTCGGTTGACTCAGGAACAGCGGTGGCGGTCACCTGGTCAATCACGGAGCGACGGTGGATGTTGTTCTCGCTGAGAACAAAGGTCCACAGCTCGCGGTCAGCCCGCTCGAGCAGGTATCGAGCCTGGTTGCGGTACATGCCGTTCTCGTTCGTGATGTTGACGAGCTCCAGGTCGTTCTGACCCTTAGAGTAGGCGATGAAGGCCAGGTTCGGGTCGCGCTTCTCACAGTATTTACCGACGCTGAGCGTGTCATACTGGTCGTTCTCCTTGAGGAATTTCTCGGGGTTGTTGTTCGAGTCAATGTAGATCTTGGCAAGAGCGTTGAAGACGGCTTGCTGCTGGTTGCCCGCAGCAAGGGTGGCCTCGAGGAAGGGGAGGAGAAGCTTGAGACGATTGCGAGTCTCGACCTCGGACACGAGCTCGTCGATGGGGATCGAGGCGGGGTTGACAGTCGACAACAGGTTCTTAATGATGCTCTCGTCGCAGTCAACGTCTAGGAGGCCGCCGATGACGGCGGGCGTCCGGCTGGGGTTCACACGCTGAACGTAGGTCTCAATGGATCCGAATTGCTGCTGCTGGTAAAGGTAAAGAACCAGGTCGTGGACGAAGTTGAAACGATCACAGACGATGATAAGGGGCAGCTGCTCCTGAAGTTTAGCCTCCTTCAGGAAGTTCTTGACCTTCTCCGCGTTGTAGTAGTTGCTATCTCTGCAGATACGCTCGACCTCGTTGAACTGGCCCATCTTGGTGGCAGCCTCGATGTACTTGAAGTGAACATCGGGGTCCTCGGAAAGGTTGACGATGCTGCCGAGGTAGTAGAAAAGACCCTCGGCAGTCTTGTACTTCTCGAAAAGGTCAATCAGACGGACAGGGCCAAGCAGATCGGAGTACTTGGTGGCAACTTGAACAACGGCCTGGAGATTCTGGCGGATGTTGTGTTTGATCATCGCGTCCAAGCAGTCCAGAGACTGCTCAACGGACAGCTTACCGAAGAAACCGGTCAACCAGTCGAGGTTGAAGTTGGGAGTGGCAGCAATGTTCACAACAACACGCTTGACAGCCGCAGGATCCTCGTAGAGCTCCAGGGCCTTCTGTGCCAAGCCGGCCTGTTCACACAGAGTCGCAATGCGAGTCTTGTCGAAGTGGGAGAACATGTCGTTCCCAAGAATGGCATCGGCGACCTGGGGCGCGTTCATCAGGTTCATCTCTAGAAGACGAGTCTGAAGGTGACCCTGGTCGGGTCTGTTGTCCTTGAGTGCGTCCAAGAGGAAGGCAGTTGCCTGCTGGATCATGCCCTGAGACTGGAAGATGTCGACGACTCTCTCGATGTCGACCAAAGAACCACCTTCGTTGTTGGCCAAAGCCGTGGCAAACTCTGCTCCCTTCTCCGGGTTGACACGAACAATGTGCTGCAGAAGCTGAACGTAGTCGGGTTGGTAGCCAACCTGAGACGCGTACGGCAAGATCTTCTCGAATTGGCCAGTCTCGGCAAAGCCAGCAACAACTTTATGCGCGACGTTGGCCTTGATGTACATGGCGAGCGCCATATTCAAGTCATGGGGCCGTACAAGGTCACCGAGTCTTTCAGAGGCAGTGAGCTTGCCCTCCTTCTGCCACTTCTCGAGTAAATTGAGACGGTTTTGTGCGAGAACAGGCTGAGCGAGTTCAATCGACTCGTGCTCGTTGAGTTCGCCCTTGTCGAGCAGGAGACCAAAGTATTGCAGGACAAACGACATCTGGCCAGGCTGCTGCGGCAGCGACTTGAATTTCTCAATCGTCTCGGCGGTTCGAAGGAACTGGCGAGGGGAGTTGGCTGCGATCTTTGCCGCCTCCATGTACTGGCCGCTGTTGAACAACTGTTCGAATTGACGAGCATAGAGATTATCAGCACCAGGGAGGCCAGCTCGTGATGCCATCTTAATAGCCATATCGGTGTTGGCTGGGTTCTGGAGGAGATAAGGGATGACATTGCTGTCGTCGATCGAAACGAAGAGCACTTGACCCTTGCGGTTAATGCCGACAATGCCGCGGGACTCGGTGTCGGGGCAGGTCGTGAAGATGGTGTCGCTGGAGATGCGGTTCATGAAGATACAGGCAGCAGTCTCGAGGTCGTAAACATGGATGAATCCATACTTGGTGACCATGAAAATAACACCGTATTTCTGCGACACCTGCATGGCCACGGGGAAATCGCTAACGGCTTCGGGAGGGAAGAAGATGTCGACGGCCTTCTTCGGGAAGACGGGGTTCGATTCGGCATGGTCGACCTCGACGATGTGGAGCTTCGCGCCGGTGGCTGTCCTCACAGCGAAGGTAAAGAGCTTCGTATCGGCGGGGGCACCCTCCAGGCGCAGCGTGCCGAACGCCGCAGCATGACCCTCAATTGCTTGGCTGATGCCGCGGTCCTTGGAGTACAGCTGCATCGATCCGACGACGCGGCCTTGTTGCTGCGAGATGCCTACAACAACCATCCACTTGCCCTCGGCGTTGGTGCGGTAGTTGATGATTTGGCAACCCTGGGTCCCAAAGTTTAGTTCACGAATCCCTCTCACACGAAGAACCGATTGTTATACATACATTGAGGTTGGCATTACGCTTGAACACCTCGACGGGTTGAGCCTGGTTGGGGTCGTAGACGTCCCAGTGGTAGACGGCCGTATCTGTCACCAGACCCAGAGATGTCTCGCTGATCCACTTCCAGTACTGGACGTCCTCGTTCATGGTGGTGGACTTCAGCTTCGCCTTCTTTTCGAGGTCAAAGATCTGAAGTGTCCTCGATTGCGCCTTGAGAGCGATGACTTGGCGAGACCAGTGCATGATGGCACTGTCGGCCTTGATGGGGCGTCGTGTTACATTGTTCCCATTCTTCAGGTCGACGATGACGACTTCGGGTTGGGCAGCTTCATTCTTCTTTTCCCGGATGCACACGTAGGAGTCTGACTCGAGTGTCTGGGAGAAAGCAAGTTAGCCACGAGAAAACCATTGAAGAAAAGAACGGCAACGGGCGAGGCCACCTACGCAGGAGTTGAAGCCGATCGAGGAGTCCTCGACGCCGGCAGTCTGAAGCTGGATCAGCTCCTGGAACTTGATCGGTAGTGGCGCCATGACTGGCGGTATGTGTGGCGGTATGTGTGACAGGAAGCTTCCAGAGACGAAGTTGCGCGCCTCAACTAAATGTTGTCAGGCTCCAGAGTCGGATTAGCCAGCTGGTCAGGTGCCGCGGGATTTCGTGGATGCGGGCGACGTGGTGTCGTGTCGTAGAAGTGTGTGGGAGAAAGGAGAAGGAGCTGGGGATAGCTTCCTTGCGACCCGAATGAATGCGCAACAGGCGATTAATACAGGGAAACAAGAGCGGCAAAGAGGAAGATGTAAATACGGGGCAGCGATGCACCTCGCAGTGCGTTGCCTGTTCCGCTC
>JAIMZG010001509.1:0-17270 GCA_020466075.1 Colletotrichum coccodes
GGGCTTGCCATTGCAGAAAAACGCCCAGATGATGCGCTCATTGTCGTTCATCCGCCCTATCAGCCCGTCGATCCGAAGGGGATCACGATGTTTTAGTCGTCTCTTTTATATTCTTTGCGGTGTTGTTTCCTTTGGGAAAAAACAAAATCAAAAGGGACGTGCTTTGGCCCAACGTTGGGAGCCACAAAACGACACGTCAAAGGGAAGGAATGCATCTCTCGATGTCCATACTTGCAGACTTCAAAGAAGAGAAAGGACAATCATTCTTGTTGCTGTTTACTCTGCCGTTTCAGGGTCTCCCTAGGAAAGAACAGTCGCTGCACGATGAGGCAGTCGCGAATCCGCCCGGTTCCCCGTTCCCAAGCCAGCAGGTCCCAGCCAGGGGGCGTCCTGCTCCCAGTGTTCAGTGTCCAGTGTTCAGTGTCCAGACCAAAAAGAGGAGGAAGGCAGCACCCACCTCACGCAGAATGGACGGGGTGGTCGCATCCTCGCCAGCCAATACGAGACCTTCCCACTGCACCCCCCCTCGAAGAAGACAACAGCCAGCCACTCTGAACTAAAATCGGCGGGGCTGGTCACCATCCCACCCTTCCTTCCTCTCGCTCCATTTCCGTGTCTCTCCATCCCACCAGCGACATGGGAGCGCCTGCCTCGCTCGCCGTGAAACAGAAAGAAGCAACTGGGGACAGGTGAGGTGGCTGGAGACACTTGACCGCGCCGGCCTGGACCCGGCTGCGATCCCTGACTCTCTCCATTTCGAGTCCACGACGACTGACACGCCACCTCTCAGGGCCCGCCTGACTCCGTAGCGCCGGCCACGGCTCCCAACCGGCGGCCCACGTGGAGCAATCACCAAGACGAAGGGGACCGGCCCCTAGCTCCGTCTCCGTCTTCTCCATCCCTCCCCATCTTTCGACACTATTTACCCGGCCGATGCCGCTTTGGGAAATCCTCGTGCTCATTCACCCCTTTCGCTGCGACACTTTTTTTTTATTTTTTGCGCGACGCATTGGCCGAGTGGACCATGTCATCCATCCCACCTCTACTCACCACCAACTCGAGACAGCCATCGCGAGGGGGGTCCCGCAAGAGTCCCCGTGATGCTCATCCTCCGACCCTCATGCTCCCATCTTGATGCATGGCTCGGACGACGGAACAAATCACTCTGAACGCATATTCTACGACACCGACCTCGTATGTAACTCTTTCCCATGAGACACTTCGTCCTGTCTTGACCGATGCCTCTATCATACCTTGCCGGTAGAGACATTCGTAACGCGAGTTGCACATGCCATGTCACTCATAGTTTGAAGATTCAAAGGTTTGTAGATGCCGGGTATCAGCTCTAGATCAATGCAGCCACGTCCGAACTTTTCATGTCTATAACGGCAAATCCTCGCTGCCAGGAGTACATCGAGGAAGAGAACCGTATCCATCCCATATCTCGCTTGCTGTGGTCCCATGTGGCTTGTGTTCTCTCTTCCCGGGCCGTCGCCACGGCCCGGTCCCATTTATGATCTAAACATGGTTCTGTCGTCCCATCGTGCATTATTCGCTCTCTCGCTCTCTCTCTCTCCTCTAAATCTTCATCCAAGTCATCACTTCACGGCTCGTGGTCGTCGATTACATCCAGGTCGAAATCCCGGATCCGCGGCGCCACGCTGTCCGTCTCGGACCCCTCCCGCATTCGCCGGCGGTGCCCGCCCCGTGCGCTACTCTTCTCCGCCGTGTCATCAAGCGAAAGGAACCCTCCCGATCCCGTGACGTTAACTGGGAGGGTCAGAGGCTGATCGTGGTTCGAGGCGTTGGACCGCGCGTATCCCCCGTGCGAGCTGTTCGCGTCGTTGTATCCGCCGAGGTCCCGCCGGCGCACCGGCATCTCCATGCCCTCGCTGCGGTCCATGCCGCCAAAGGTCCCGGCGCTACGCATGCTGCCCGGTCCGTTGCTCAGCCCTTTGACGTTGTCTCGGGACTGCCCTCTTCTCGCGTTGGTCCCGGCTCGGCTCGAGGCCGGCGTCCGTACGCTGCTGGCGGTGTCGCTCTCGCTGACGACGCTGTAACCCGAGCTAAAGGGGGGCGCCGACCCTGCCGAGTAGACGGATCGGGTGCCGGGCGTCTGGTAGCCCGAGCCCCGCGAGGTTGTCGAGGGCGGGCCTCGCGGGTAACCGAACTGGCGGGTCAAGCCGTGGATCGGGCTGTTGTTGCCCGATCCGCCGGAGCTGTCGGCCCCGCTGTTGTTCGGCGTGTTCCACGTGTGCTGTACCACCCAGCAATGCGACAGCTCGTGCGAGGCTTCGTCGGGGGTGCTCGAACCCTTCCAGGGAGGCACCCTTGTTCCCTTCAGGCGAGGGGACAGGTGGTATGGGACGTCGTCGCGGTATCGCACGTTGGGCGCGTCGACCGAGACGCTCGCCAGCGTCTGCAGTATGCCGTAGATCAGGACCCACCGCCCTCGCCTCGCCACGGCCGGGTCGACCTCGGTGATGCTATCGCTCTTTTCAAACTTGACAAAAGCGTCTATGAGGTCCGACTGCGTAAAGTCCGAGCCCAGGATGTAGATGTTCGTCGCCTCCGTGTACGCCAGCTGCACCCGTCGTTCCGAGGCGCCTGCTCGGCCTCCGTTGTTGGCTGCCGCGCCGTTCTTCTTCTTGAACATGGAGCTTTCCTTGGCCGTTGGCGCCGGAGGGATTGACTCGGGCACGAGCGGGTACGGGTGCGGGATGTGGGGGAACCGCAACTTGTTGTCGTACTCGACCAGCATATCCGTCATGGGAATGTCGATGTCGGCATCGAAGCCCTTGTCCTTCTCGCTCTGCATCATCCACTTGCGGCCCGAACGCGCCTCGGACATGTCCCAGACAATGTCGCGGTTGACGAGGTAGTCGTACAGGGCACCGAAATCCTTTTGCAGCGACTGTGCCACGTTCCTCGTCAACCAGACATCCTCGCCGTCGGAGTCTGGCAGGCCGGTGCTCTGGGCCGGTGGCCAAGATCCATGGGCGCGCACGTAATGTTCCAGGAAGAACTTTTGCAGCCGGTCCGCCGCCGCCCTCGCGGGGCCGCCACGCCGGCCGGCCACATGTCGCCGTACTGAAACTCGGAAAGCCGCTCCTCGGCCGCTTGAACGCGGAGTTGCGTCTCGAGGCAGGCTCGCTCCAGCAGCGCGCGCGTGATGGGCGTGAGCTCCTTGAAGTCGGCGCATTGCTCCAGCTGGCTGTACAGGCCGGCGCAGTGCAGGAAGCTCTCCCGCCAGCCCTCCTCCCACCGCACGGCGGATCCTTCGGACCACGCCAAAAGACTCACTGCCGTTTCCGGGTCGTTGCGGACGTCGTCGATGCCGCGAGCAGATAGGTAGTTCAGGATCATACCGACGTTGTCCGAGTCGGGTGACATATAGGCGTCCAGGCGCATGTGAAGATCGGATAGCGCTTGATGGAGTGACAACCCGACGAGGGAGGCATGGTAGAGCAGCGCGAAGACGTTTCTGGTCGTGATGTGGTTTCGGAGTTGTTCCGTCTTGCTCGTGTTGGCGTGCGTTGGAAAGTACATTTCGTAGGAGATCTGGCCGTCTGCCTCGCCGAGGTCTTCCGAGATGGGCGGTGTCGGCTGTCCGCCGCGCATGTGCGGGCGCAGCATGGGCGGCGCGCCCTGGGGCGACGGTGGCATGTAAATGTCCTCCTCCGTCGTGCCCTCCCGGAGAAGCGTGATGAGATACCTCGACTCGGTCGCTTCGATGATGTGCGACGATAGCCTAAATGACGGGTTCGGCCGCGGCATCTGACCCTTGTGCCCGAAGAAGACGAGGACATCGCCATTGGGATCCCACAGCTCCGGGTCCTTCCGCAGCTTGTTCCACCTCTGGACAGGTCTACCCGCGCCGATCCAGCGCTTGATGGGCGCTGTTGTCGGTACCGGGGGCAGTTTCGATGCCGGCGGTGGTGACGTTGGCAGGTCCATCTCCTGGTGGCGCATTTGCTGCTGCATCTGCTGCTGCATTTGCATCTGCTGCATCTGCCTCTGCATCTGCATGTGCATTTGTTGCATGGAATCAACGTTGAAGTGTTCGTAGTTGTACTCCTCGGCCGGGGACATCGGGGCGGGGTTCTGATGCTGGCCAGGCCTCACGGTGGCCACGGACTCGGGGCGGAAGTCGGACTCCTTGTCCTTGCGCTTGAACGTGAATGTCTTTGCCAGTCCCCTCCGCACATCCTCGCTTTTCTTGTCGAGCCTGCTTCGGAGTCCCGACTTCTCTATGCCGGACACGTCCTCCGTCTTGATGGTGGGTCTCCGTGCCCGGGCGTAGGCGAAGTCGTCGAGCGGGCCGGAGCTCCCGTCGCGGCGTCCACCCTCGCTGCTCCCGCTGCCGCTTCCTATACTCGGGGTGCCCGGTTTGACGTCGCGGGGCGGTTCCGAGAACTTGAGGAAGCGCGCGTTCGTCGTGCCGATGCCGGTGCCGACGGGCAACGAGGCGCCCGTCTGCGGTAGGGGGAACTCGGGGATGGTAAGGTCCTCATGGTCTCCTACGAGGCCACCGGTGTATGCCCTGGCCCTTGCCTTTTCCTTCTCAGTCTGTGTGATCTTCTTGCGCACGTGCGCGCTTCGGCCGGACATGTTGACCGTCTGGTATCGGCGATGAGTGAGATGAGGCGTGGCTCACGAGGAGCCGCCCACGCGCACAGAGCAATGACCGGAGTAGAAACAGCTTCTGCTGAATCCTCTTGGGGGATATACTGCCGCCGACGATGTCGAGTGTCGCGAAGAAGCGGCGCGTCGACGACGAGGTGAGATGAACCAGTGTGTAAAAGAGAGCAATGTAGTACACCGGAGGTACAGGTGAGATGAGATAAGATAAGAGATGTAGTTCCCCTGGAAAACGAAGTCGTGGTACGTATTCGAATCGGACAGTTGAAAATATGGGACCTCCGATAAGAGAAGCAACCCAATGACGACGCTCAGAAGGGGGAGGGTGTGGGGCCTCTGCCGTCTACAGTGTGGACGGCGGGGAGGGGGTGGTTGTCTTCCGGGGGACCAATGGCCCGCTGCTGTGCCCCAAATCGCCGCCCGTTTTAGGTCTCTTGTGCGTCTGTTGCGCCCGCTGTCATGGACGGGTGCGGCCCGTATTTTTCCTGTCCGCTTTTTGATTTTGTTTCCTTTTTCTCTCCTGTCTGAGAGACCGTGTTTCTCACTGACGCACTCATCAGCTTACATGCAAGGATGGGGGAATATGAGAGGACTGTGTACGGGGATAAAAAGGGACATCTCCGGGAGGATTCGACCGTACCTGTGCGAATATCGCTTCCCAGTCCGAGGGATTAGTTGTGAATTCGTTACAACTGCCCACTACCTTTGATGTCCCAATGTGGTGTGGTGGTGCTCGAAACGTGTATTCGTACAGAGAGCCCAGGTCCTGTGGTCGTTCACAGACTTCTAAGCCACCGTTTAGGGCCCTTCTTTGTAGGATTCCTTCACTTCGGTAATATCGTAGCAATTGTCTGGGTGAGTGCCCGTTCGTGTGCGACTATCGTTCGGCCGATTCGGTGATGCGAGGGAGGTGGTTTGGGTCTCGGAGAAGCTCGTCGAGTCCGCACGCCGTCGTCTGGCAATCCTGCGGGGGGAAAACAACACGGACAGAAACACCGAAACTGAAAAGCAACAGCAAGACACGAGGGCGTAGAGAAAGACAGAGGCGGAACAGAGACGGGCGGCAACGACGACACCACGGAGGGGACATGTCCTCCAGATATCACATTCTGGTTCGCAACTGGACGTGGACGACCTGGACCAACCTGAGAAACGCCCGTCGATCTGTCGGTACCTTGCCTTAGAGGACATTGGACCATTCGGATCCAGCCCTTACTGAACCGGGCATCCAAAGCCGTCCTTGTCCACCACGGTCGCGCCCGTCTACACTCGTCCATAGTACATTATGCCCGAGGAAGAGGCAAGACTGTTGGACAGCTACTTTCTTTTTCGGTCAATCATGTCTTGGCCCGCGGGCCACCCCAGCCGGTATCATCGCCGCGTTTCTGCCCATCTAGTCGAACTCAGTTCCCCCCTCGCGCCCTTGTCCCATGGCCTCGGCGAGGCACGGACTGCATCGACCTTACATTGCACCGCATCGCATTGCATTAGGGCACCTGCCTGGACGGAAGCCCAGAGACTCTCAGTTCTTGGCCCTCTCCCCGTCCCCCCGGCGGCGATGAACACATCGACATCGAGAACCTCTGCCTTCTCTGCCCCGCGGCGCAGGCAACCATTCATTACACCGGCGCTGTATCTGGCTCCGGAGGCTTCATGTCGAATCGATGCTGATGGGGACAGCCAGCAGCTTTGCCCAACAAGGGGGTTCGGCAAGGGCCAGGACAAGGATCGTCACGACGAGGAGCAGTGAGACTGTCGACCGTAGGAGCGCACAGCAGACGCACTGGGATCAAGGGATCCGGGCCCTTGTTCAGCCGTCGATTATGCCTTGCTGATTGATTTGATTGATTGATATGACATGGGCAAATTGGCGAGGGGAAACTCAGAAAGTCTGAACTCTGGCTGAGGGGAAACACGTCTTCCTATGGCCCGTCGCGTCTCTCGTTTTGACTTTCTCACTTGGGCGCCAATTGTCGAGCGTTGAAATTGCATTTTAATATCACCCCGTAAACTCTGCTTCTTACTGCCCCGTCTTGCTCGATTCTGCACCGAGCAACGATCTTCCATTGCTCATCTCCGGAGAAGCTCGTCTCTCCTTCTTCGAGGTTGGCCCCCAACTGTGCTGCATCCGTCCATCCGAAGCTTCCAATTGCCTTGACGTATCGAGACTGAGATATGTTTCAATACACCCGTTTATCCCGATCCTTTGGGTAGCATCCTCAGGGCCCGCGCCGCCGAGGATGCAACGATGCAACGCCGGCTGAGCCCCTTGTTGTTGACCCGAGGATCCACGGTGTTCAGGCCAAAAAGAAACCACCCCCCCCCCCCCCAACGACGGTTGCGTTGCACATCTCAATAAGCCTTGAGCAAACGAACCCGGAACGTTCGATTCAACTGACGGGGTCTCGAGAGCATCGAAATTCTAACCTTACTTGTGTCCCCCTTCTCAACCCACTATATCCAACGTAGAAGGTCTTCGTCAGCAACCGTTGAAGGCATGCTTATCAGCAACCAAAATTGAGCCGATGCCCCTTGCATCCGCGCTAGTGCAGGTGAGGTTGGCCTCCCCAAGGGCCAAGCTGCAAAAGACGTTATGCCCGTTGAGCCCTGTCCAGCCCTGCCGCATCGCTACGTTTTCCCTCCTCCCGACCTCCTCGTCGCCGCACTATCCCTTTCCATCGACAAGGGGGACAACGCGTGGTGTAAAAACCCACTCAATGGCATTCGGGGCAGAGCCTACTAATGCACCGCTGCGTTCTTCAGTAGAAACCCCAGGTTTCCTCCTCTCCTCCGTCGTTATTCACCTGGTTGAACGGCCCAATACGGTGGAACTAATGCCCGATTGGATAGTCGCCATTTATGCGTCGAATTTCCACTGCATCGCCTCATTGCCTCCATCCAGAAGCTGCCCATTTCTTGCATCGGCCCACCCTCTGTTGGATTCGCTTATGGCCCCAATTACAACGCTATGAACCCTGCCCTGCCATGCGCAGTGCATGTATCGATCCGTGGATCCTAGAGCATTGTCCGTTCCCGGTGTCCGCCGCGTTCTGCTATATGCCAGGGATAGCCTGGTGCTTGTGTCCGGGCATGTCAAAAGTCAAATTGGTGAGGACAGACGCGCCAGCTCAATGAATGCTTGTTGACGAGTCCACGATACCACCCCCCCATCCTTTTGATACCGAGTTCCAGACCACCTGGCCAGACGCTTAAAACGCCACGTCGTGTGAGTTCGGTGCGACTGCCCCTTGAGGCACTGACTCGGCGGGCGATGGCGGCGGTCGACCTCGGGTTGGAATAGGACACGACTAGATCCGGATTGAAGAACCTGAACAGGCATCTCTGCGAGTAGGAGCCTCCGTGCCTGCGATGTGCTGCTTCTCGAACAACATTTCACCCCCAACTTTCCGCAGACATGGTGGCCGCCGCTTCAAAGCTCCCTGGTCGTCGGAAGTATCGCATCCCCCGCAATCAACGTCAAGGGGTTCTCGAACACTCCCCTCTCGTGCAGCAAGATCCTGTATGTGTTTGGCAGCGTGCCCGTGACCCTGGTGATGGGCTGAACCGTGTCATTCCCATGTTCGGGGCTGGGACACCAGGCCAGGCAATCCTCAGCACCCTCCGCGCAGGTACGGCGGGCGCAACCAACTGACGGATTCATGGAAACCATGGCTTGATTAGATGCAAGAGAGCCACGGATGAACCCGAGCATGGCAGAATCCCACGACATCACCGCATCCGAGGGGGGCAGTGCAAAGACACGGGTAGAGGAAGGCCATTAGATACCCAGCTTGCACGGCTTGGATAAGGATGAGGTCGACCACACCAAGAACAATTCTCGGCTGTATGCCGCACGGTACGGTATGGATGCAACGGCGCATCGTGCTCCCCGTGCCGCCGGTGAGAAACGCAGGTGAGGTTGCTTTGCTTGACTGATTCCGCCGGGGTCTCGAGATAAGGCTCAGGAACAAGAACCTGGGGCCGGGTTCTGACAACTTCTCGTAACGTAATGGATCCAGAGCGTCGGGCTCACCATCCCCCAATGTCTGCCCCTTCCCCCTTTGAGAAGTCGGCGGTAGCGTGGTGCCAAGAGACTGTGCAACACGTTGCGCCCATCCCTATTCCGCTGTCCATCCTCATGCTGACATGTCCACCCCGATCGCCGACAACCATCACAATCAAATCAACGACGGTTACAAGGCAGAAGAAAACACGGGTTATCTGCGAGTAGTTATATTAGATCTTCCAGCTGCTAAAGTTTCTCCCCACAGCATCGGAATTACTGTCGAAACCAGATTGATTGTTATGGCTCTCCGAAACCGAGTCGTCTTGGGTCGATGCGACGGCGCCGGCAGTTGTAAAAGAGAACAGGGACGAACGATCAAAACGCACAAAGCAAAAAAAGTAAAAATAAAATAAAATAAAAATAAAGGCATTGCTCTGCAGACCAGGCGCCTAAATATCCCCTCAACGGTCGTGCACTCCGCATCGCCCTCCCGAGGCACCTGGAATATCTTCACTCGCAAACTGTGCCTTCTCCTAGCGTTTCGTTCCTGTCAGACAAAGGTTGAAGGAAACCAACGAGTGTCGGTGCACACAATGGCTGACAGCCGTTTTTGCCGAGACCCTACGTTCAAGTTGGCCAAGTCCGGCACCCCAACTAACCCCCAGGGATATACTCGGTCTTATACAGATCTCCCAGTCATCGTCAGATCCCATTCTCACAGTTGTCATCGGCTCTCGCATGGATCGTATATGTGGACGCACGAGGCAGCGATAGCCACTGTGGAGAGCTTCCTCTGTGGCGCTTTATTCTGTTCGTAGGTATTGGGGCTGGAGACCGGCCATCAAACCCCCGCCAGACGCACCGGGAGCACCGGAAATTTCGGAAATCAAGTGCTGAGATGCTGCCCTATGCCCAGAGTTAGCCGCCGGCGAGGTCCACCGACTGGGAGGGTGGACCGCCGAATCTCGGTCGGTTCCTCGGGGCTTTTTCTCCGAGCACAAGGTCCGACCATCTCCCTCTTCGGCTGATGAGGATCCGACCGACGGGGACAGTGGCCCGGGTGGCGCACGGCGTCGGCAATGGCTTCAGCTTGACGCTCTGGGCACCGATGCGGACTGACGCCGACAGGTGGGAATACGCGAGTCGGCCCTAGGAGTGTTTCCTCTAAACCCACGCGGTGCCCACGTTGTTCCTGCTAATGCCCACATAATCCATCCACTCATCCCAGATACTATTTCCCGATTCCCCGAGTCCAGGTCCAAACCCGGCAACCAAGCGCGTTGTGACCCATCATCACGATGGGGATGCTGTCACCGGCTTTTTGAGTCCTCCTCGAGACTCTTTCCGGTCGTTGAACTCTCCTTCGTGGCATTTCAACTCGCTCGAGCACCGTCGTCTTGAGCCTCTTCGTGCGATGGACACCAACGATTACGCGCACCAACGGGCATCAAACCAAAACCCAGCGTAACCGCCTCCCGAGTCAGGTGCCAGGACAGCTCCGGCACACGCAAGCCCCCGCGCGCGGAATTACCAAAGGCATTGATCTTCTCCCTGTCTTGGCCCGTGTAAACCGGGGTTCTGCCCATCACGTTCCCAATCTCCACTGGATAACGTGCACGATGAAAGCGGCAAGCTTAATGTTCCCCTTCGCCCCCTCGAACACCGGGGATCGCGTTGATCATGTTGATCCGGGCGACCAACCGAACGTGAGGGACCGCGTCAAGTTTCAATTGACAGACTAAATCCTGAAGAAGCTTAAACATGGAAAGTTGGGATGACGATAGAGCATCCTGTCAAAAGAAAACCCAGACCTGGCTACTTTACCACGGCCTAGCCCCTTTCCCAACCCCGAGCAAGTCCGGACCCTCTCAGGCTCCAGATGCGATGCCACCGCAGACTCCCCTATTTTTCTTGCCCAGTTGTTTGACGATGGCGAATCCGGAACGACCCCTGCTAGTAGACATTGACTTGGCGAGAGGGATGCGGACTTGAACCCCCCCTCATGAGCAATAAGGATTCTTGGAAGAGTTTCAACTCACAGGCATACAACCCGTCTAATTTCCATTGTCCAAAGTCCCCCTCGTCTGATTTGAGCGCTTGCGCTCCCGTCGACTTTCAAGCCTGGCCGACACTTTCGGAGGTTTTCTTCGCTCCCCCGTGGGCCGTGATCGTTCGCATGGCCACGCCCGCCAAGACGATCTTCCGTGCCGCTTGAGGCCCTCGTGACGTCTGTTGAACCTGGCACAGCCGGTAGTGATTCGCCCGCCTAGACGCAATAGGGAAAAGCTGCTTGGACGGCATCGTGGCGGGAATCGCGGGGGAATTCTATCCTTCTCATGCACAGCAGCACCTGCAGAGTTGCATGCTGCATACGGCACTCGGGAACCCCAATGTTTAAACCTCTAAACCCCAACTCCAAAGCCTCAACGATACGTGGCAGCGACGGCACAACGGCCAGCTCAGTGGAGCGTCTACTCTCCTGAGTATACGGATACGGGCATCCCACCGGGGTGACCCCTCGTATGCGCACCATTCGGACGATGGGGTTTCGCAATCCCTTCCCTTTCTGGCTGACCCGTAACTTACTGCCCACTCGCGACTTGTCAAGTGGTTCTTCTCGAAAGATTCCTGGGCTTCTCGACGGCACCACGGCAGTTTCTGGTTGACCTTGAGTCTCCTTGACCCAAACATCCATTTCCCTTACCCGCTCTCAATCGCTTATTTACCCATGCCTAGCACTGACGGCACTTTGATCCGTCCGCTTACCATGTCCTGATGTTCGGGATCTGGCTACTGCAATATCTCATACCAGCCCTTCATCTCATTGATGGAGTCTCCCCTGGCGTATGCTTCAAGTATAGTGCCCGGCTTCCCATCATCGGCTAGGGCTGTCCCAGTCGACTAGGCCAATTTCCTCCAATGGGGTTTGCGAGTGTACTATTTCCCGTTACTTTTCGGGCTCCTCCGACAACCTGGTAACCTCCGTGATGGAGTTCGGTTGACGAGATCTCGGTTCCTCCCAGCGTGGTCGGCCAGTCCCCGCCTGACTTTGACTTTCTTTTATATGCATCGTCTCGTTCCCGCCTTGGTAGACGCTCGCCTCTCCCATCATCACACCAACCGGCCCTCTCCCTCTCTTGGCCATTGTTTCTAGTCATCATGCGCTTCGGTTTCATCTTCAGTCTCGCAGCTGCGCTGCTGAGCGCCACCGTTGAGGCGTATGGCAACCCCGGTGCCTGCTCGGGCCAGTGCTGGAGTCACGACCCTTCCGTCGTTCGTCGCGACGACGGCACCTATTTCCGTTTCGAAACCGGCAGCAAGATCGGCATCTGGAAAGCTCCCGACTTGGTTGGCCCATGGACATACCAGGGCGCTGCTCTGCCTGCGGGCAGCAAGATCAACCTCAAGGGCAACGATGACCTTTGGGTATGTAGTGTTTCGTCTCCCCTTTTCTTTGACACGATGGTGGTTGAAGGAACCCCAATCCAATACCGATGTCCTACCGGCGGGAGTATTGAAGCAAACCCGAGAAATACCCGTTCCCTACAACATATGCTCATTACCATATTTGTCCATAGGCCCCCGATGTGACCAAGGTCGGCGACCAGTATATCCTCTACTACACCGTCTCGTCCTTCGGTGTCCAGAACTCCGCCATCGGCTATGCTACCTCAACCACCATGGAGTTTGGCTCCTGGACCGACCACGGCGCGACCGGCGTTGCTTCCAAGGCCGGCAGCCGCTACAACGCCATCGACGCCCAACTCGTCAAGTCTGGCAGCACTTACTACCTCAACTTCGGCTCCTTCTGGGAAAACATTTTCCAGGTTCCCATGAACGCAGCCGCCACCAAGGCGAACGGCAATCCCTACAACATCATATTCAACGGCACGGCCCCCCAGCCCGTCGAGGGCCCCTTCATCTACGAGCGCAGCGGCACCTTCTGGGCCTTCTTCAGCTCCGGCTCCTGCTGTGGTCTCGACAAGAACCGCCCTGCCCCCGGAAACGAGTACAAGATCTTC
Organism: Colletotrichum coccodes; assembly: GCA_020466075.1. Classification (NCBI taxonomy): domain Eukaryota; kingdom Fungi; phylum Ascomycota; class Sordariomycetes; order Glomerellales; family Glomerellaceae; genus Colletotrichum; species Colletotrichum coccodes. The sequence goes on from JAIMZG010001509.1 coordinate 12,670, forward strand.
GTCTGCCGTGCGTCTTCCGTCAACGGCCCCTACACCGACAAGAGCGGCAAGAGTTGCACCAGCGGCGGCGGCACTCTCCTCCTCGCCAGCCACAACAAGGTCTACGCCCCTGGTGGACAGGGTGTCTTGGCCGACCCCAAGCGCGGTGCCGTTCTCTACTACCATTACAGTGAGTCTTTTTCCATGAAATCTGTCTTCCATGCCGTTCTCTAATCCAGTCAGTGAACACCGACATCGGCTACGCCGACTCCCAGACCCAGTTCGGCTGGAACGTCATCTCCTGGTCTGGTGGCTGGCCTACTGTCTAGAGCTGTGATCCTAGCAGTGATGGCTGAGGATCGGTGTGGTTCACTTCTTGTCAATATTCGAGTTCAGTACATACTGACGGACTAATATATTTTTCTCCGCACAATGTCAATATGCCGCCCTTTTCGGGCGCTGACTGCTTTTCTCACACTTGTCCCGCTTGTTTTGCCGCACGTTGACGCGTTCACACTTTCTTGTCTTGGGTCCTCTGCCACGACAGAAAACCATGCGCCTCATCCTGTAGTCGATACTGAAGAAGCCATGTCGGCTTATATCGCAAAACTCACGCTGCCTTATCACCGTAAAAGGAGCTCTACGAGCTAATGAGGCGCATGGGAGGCACTGGTGTTTCCAGTAAAAGATGACGAAACAAAGGCCCAGGATCGTGGCAATGACAGTCATAAGCCGTATACTCGGTGTTGTCGGCATGCCACCTGATGAGGTAGAAGCTTACCGATTTCGATTACAGCTCTGACAGGATACTGCACTTTGGGAAGCGCTGATCAAAGTAAAACAGCAGTGTATAAACTAATTACGCTCTTCTCAGTCTTATAAACAAATGGTACGCTCGCTCACGAAAGCGTACACTCAGCCGAAAGGAACCCTCCCATGTGCCACCTTCGTATTCCATCAAAGATCAGAAACAAGAGCAAGCATAAATGCAGTCCTCTCCCAACTTGTCGATGCTCCCCAGTCAGCAGGTGACAATGCGTCATCAGCACTCGCGAGTGTGACCAACGGCCACAAGGTAGCAACCTACTGACTTATGCGGCCTTCTTGTCCTCATCGCGATCTCCGTCGGGGCCGCGAGGAGCGGGGAAAGCCCCCGGGAAAACCGGAGGAGGGAGGGCAACAGGGTACCCGGGAGGGGGCTGGAGCGGGACAGGGAACGGGGCAGAGAACGGGGGTCCAGCCGGGGCAGGAGGAGGAGGACGTCTCCCGTTGTCGTCGCCACGGCCAATGTCGCGGATGCACCCGCCGTCGCCGCCGTCCCGGTCGCCGTCCCGGTCGCCATCGCGTCCACCGCGTTCACCGTCACGTCCACCGCGGTCACCGTCGTTCCGGTCACCGTCGTTCCGGTCGCCGTTGCGTCCGCCTCCGTTGCGATCATCATCGCGGTCATCACGAGCCACCTTGAGGTCGCCGTCGCGATCAGCTCCGTTGCGGTCACCGTCTCGTCTACTGCGGACGCAACAGGTGTTGCCTGCTCTATCGCGGCCGCGGTCTTCCTCGCGGCAGCCCCGGTCCCCATCGCGGTCGCCATTGTTGCGATCACCGTCACGTCCGCCTCCTTTGCGGTCGTCGTCGCCATCGCCCTTCTTGTCGCCATCCTTCTTATCGTCATCGCCCTTCTTATCATCGTCTCCCTTCTTGCCGTCATTGCTCTTCTTGTCGTCGTCGTCGTCGTCGCCCTTCTTCTTGTCACCCTTCTTCTTGTCGTCCTTCTTGTCGTCCTTCTTGTCATCCTTCTTGTCATCCTTCTTCTTGTCGTCATCGGCCTTGGGCGCGGGGCGGGAGCGGGAGCAGGGGGGGCCGCAGCTGGGACAGCAGGGGTTGCTTGTCTAGCCACCAGGGCTTGCCGGCTCAAAGCGCTTTGAAGATCTTAGTGGTATGTTATGAGTTAGGTATCGAACACAATGTACATACTTTTGCTCGCGGGTGTCCATGCCGGATGGAGCGCCGTTGGCGCCCATGGTGGCAGCGACCATGATGATGAGAGACTGGGAGAAACGCATCTTGAAGAAGGGAATTCGATGACTAGATACACTGTTGAGTATCGTATAAAGATTTTGGAAAGCGAGCCTAGAGGCGCTTGCGTGATGTTAGGGTGGGTGCCGCGAGAGGAAGGGTAGTAGTTGATGAGTGCGATGTGCGTAATGAGGAAGTGAATCTAAGAGGATAGAGGTCGAGGACTTCGTCCTTTAAATACGCGTTCAGAGTCCGTACCGACCGCTCGTTCCGTGTCTTCAAACCCTCCTTGTGGTCTTCGCCGTTGATGAGGTCGCACTATTCTGCTTCTCCGTCACCAACAGTTCGTTTCCAGCGACGACAACCAGCATGAGCAATTCATGTCGCCAAAACTCTATCATGCTGCTTGCATCCGTAAAAGGTAATGTTTCATAGAAGATACCCAATGAACGCTGGCATGCGCGTCTGGAGGCGTGGGCCAGCTGCTGGCACCGTCGCCCACCCCGGCTGGCTATGTGAGCACGTTAATGTGGCCGACGGACGGACTGAGGAGTTCCCTCGAGAGGAATTCCAGGGAAACCATCTGATGTCGTTGCCCGGCAAGCCTCATAAGTTGTTCTTGGCGGAGCACCCAGGTCTCCCTTGGTTTTTTCGTGGCTCCGCTTCATAAGCTCTCCCCCAGACTAGGATGTCCGCTGTACACTCCATTGAGAACATGAACTCTCCGGCGCACTCCAGCTTCATAATCGTCTCTTGGCCGGTGCGAACGCCATGATATTTCATGCTTACTCTAAGCTATGGTTAGGAATCATGGCCGACGTCTCGTTAGGATTCTCAGACATGTTTCTGTATGTCGGCGTCATCGCCATTTCCTCGTACAAGGCGACCGGGAAGGAAGACATTTCTGCTCGGGCCAAGCCCTCCTGTTATCGTTGAAATGTCGTTTTTTACTGCAAAGTCTGCTGAACGATGCCGTAGCCGTTACCTAAATGGCGTCACATCGAGACGCACCTGTCAGCTATTAACTTTGCAGGCATTCCCCACTGGTTCTCGCCAGCGGTTGCGAACACCACCATCACGAATGGCCGGCCCGGCCAGCCACAGCTTGATCAGGTCGCACACCAACTCTGAGCTGACATCTCTAATTTGACATGGGAATACGAATGACATGTTGCCTGATAAGAAGCTGATGCAATGTCTAGGGGCGGCCTCGGAGCAGTTCCGGCCTCAATCTCAACCAAAGAGAACACGAGCACTCACTTGAGAACGAGTCAAACACTTTGACTTGCGAAACTTAGAAGATCACCGGATTTGTGCATAAGTTTACTTCTGTATTCCCACCAGCGCTGTGTAAGCTAAGGAGACTAGCGGCGCGGTCTGCAGTATACGGAACCATCAAACATGCCAAAGTATAAAAGAATTAGAGGCTCCTGACATCGTTTCTGGTGCGCCCTCTCATGCACTCCTTAGTGATCCCTGTGTTATTGGCTCGCCGATAGCGTTTGCCTCCTCTTGAATCTAGAGAACGGACACGTGAAAACATGTTACTTTTGTCATTTGTAGCCTCAGGAACAATCTATTAGCCATGTTAGTGAAACTTAAGCAACGTGGTCAAGTTAATGAAGGGAAATACGGCTATGCCACGCATGAAAGAACAACTACAACGCTTATCCGAGCAACCCGGCATTTGCCCAGCCACTTACAACATGTCCCGTTACTAGCCTTGCAGTTGCCCAGTTAGTCAAAGTATCGCATCGCACTTCAGGCAAGCATCGTGGCGCGTGAAGGGTGCCGCTTTATGATTCCATCACACCGTCAACGTAAGCCGGAACTTGGTGGCGACAGCCGAATCATTGGACGACCCTGGGGCATCATGGGAAGAACTGTACTTCTTGGTTGCCTGCTTGTAAAGTTTGCAGCCACGTAAATCTGAACAATGCCGCCGGATCAGCACCACAAAGAGCTCAAAGGAGATGCAGAGCTTCGACCACGTTGCTATGCCCCCTACCAAACAACAGGCGAGTAAGCCTTCACAAGGCCGCGGAGTTCTCCAGAATCTAAAATTTACCGTCTTCAACTTACCTGCCGGGGAGGTCTTAGGGTACAGGGCGCAGAACGATTGGATGTTTACTCCAGTATTGCTAGGAATACTTCAAGCCCATTGCCTGAGAATCCAGCACAGGCCACGAGGGCCCGCGTACGGGCCACCGACTGGAATTGTCTCGTTCCTTCGAGCTGTCCGAGTTGTTTCGTGTCTGCCTTCGTTTCGTCTGGATATTTAGGCTTCGTGGTGAACAAATCCTATTGGACCGAAGACCAGTGCGCATCAAGAAGTTTCTAATTAGGACGGTGTTTATGGATGAGCATCCTTCGCTTTGACTCTTCACCTTACCTTCTGAATATCCAGCTGAATGCAAACATCGCTTGACTTAGGTCGCTAGGCCGACTTCAGTTTAAGGCCCGCTTTGGCGAACTGCGTGGATTGTGGCAACATGCAACTAATGGCCTCATCCACGTCCAGCTATGTAGCAATTTTACGAAGCATAGCTGTAAGTCACCGTCGGATCAGCGACTGGAACAAAAACCCAAACGTCATGCAACTTACC
>JAIMZG010001512.1:0-25210 GCA_020466075.1 Colletotrichum coccodes
CGTATAGGGGACACGTGGCGCTTGATATAACTCGTTGGCGGTGTATTGCTTGCTAATTCTGGTGCGTGTCGGAAGAGAGGAAGCTATCGCCAGCGGCGAGGCGGTGGCAAGCTATTGTTGGCGTTGCCGATTCGTTGGTTACATCAGCTATGAATCGCTGAGCCACCGCCGCACTTAGCCACAGCGTTGTCGACGGCTTGTTGTTGCAACAGTAACGGCTGAAATGGCGCCTTGACAGATTGTCAAAGTATTGCACATTTTGATGGGCTTGGTGGATCCCACGCCAGTAGATCTTGCCCTGCAACAGCAGTTTGGACAAAGCTGACTAGGAACATTGACGTGCGAGGATGGGTTTCAACACACTGGGTTGATGCTAACATCAGCATGATGTTATTGCAAAAACCTCAAAATTGTGCCAAAGGATGCGCCGTTCCAACCAGTTCCAACGATGATTACAACTAGAGTATGTAGTGGTCCAGATGATCTCTATATAATGCAGCTCACAAATATTCGGAGCCTTGGCTGGCTGAAAGACTGGGTTGCATTACGATGTGTGTTAGTGAGATATCTCAATGGACTGTGCTCGAACAACGGCAATACAAACTGACGATCAAAAGCAAATACAAGAACAATGGCTCCAGTGAAGCTTGCCAACAATTCGACGTCGCGCCGAACTACACGTTGACGTTTGAAGAACGATGCCGCGAGACCCGAGTGACCCAGGAAGATCAGTCTCCCGTTTGATGAGCCGGGGCGGCCTTCCGTTTGGCGCACTTTATCATCAGTGATGTCATCCTCACAACCAGTGGGCTCACTTTTTGTATCCAGGTAGGTAGCTGGCTTAGTATCCAATGAGAGATGATCATAGTGCAGCAAACCTGCCGATATTGTTAGCAGGCACATAACCACATCATAGACTTCATGCCACCACGCATCATTGATTTCCGCACTGGTGTAGCCTGCAGTACCCTGCTGCCGTTCAATTGATGTACATAAGGCCAAGACACCGAGGACGGCAGAGGGGCAGGCTAAGAATGCTTTGGGTATGCAGATTGAGCTTATTTCAAGCCACCACAGCCATTCGAACGCCAGCTTGGTGACAGCCCTTTCAACAACATAGCCCATCCCATCTCGGCAATAATGGCTGCCTCTCCCGAAGACAGGGACCCGTCTTCACCGGGTGGAACCGAAACCGATCACTCGAAAGAAGAAGGCTGTCGCAATGAGGAGAACGGTTTCGATCAACGGCATCGCCAACCCCATCATGCCGTGGGCTTCTGGCACCCCTCGATGAGAAAGGTGCGCGCACACGTTATCCTCCTCTGGCTGCGTACGATCGCCATCCTGTTCATCTTCATTTTGGCCGTCTTGTCGCTTTACTGGGCCGTTTTGTTCCGTACCGATGCGAATATTAGATCGATCGTTGTTCACGTTGTCGACTTCGATGGTCAAGTTGCTCCGTATGAATCGGTCCAACCAATCGTCGGCCCTACAGTAGTACAAACTGTCCAGCAATCCCTGGATAGGCCCGAGCCGACACTGGGATGGGTGATTTTGCCTCCGTCGCACTTCGAAAACGACCCCACGGCCGTGCGGATGGCCGTATATAACTGGGAAAGCTGGGCAGCGGTGATCATCCACGCAAACGCAACCGCGGCTCTCCAAGAGGCCGTCGCGACCGGCGACGCCAATTACGACCCCGCAGGCTCGGTGCAGATTATTTTGCAAACCGCGCGAGACCAGACAACCTACCAGAGCGATATCGAACAATACCTTACCCAGTTTACGGAACAGTTCACTCAGCAGTTCGGGAAGCAGTGGGGGCAGACGGTCATGTCTAATTCGACGCTGAGCCGAGAGAACCTAGCCAGAGCGTCCTCGGCCGTGAACCCTGGAGTCGCGCCGTTGAGGATCGACTTACGCCCCTTCCGACCCTCCACCGCGATACCGGCCGTGAGCATCGGACTCATCTACCTCATCATCATGGCGTTTTTCTCTTTCTCGTTCTTTTTGCCCATCCACTCTGTGAGTGCTATGACCTCCTCTAAGCGGGGAACCTTTGCTAATACACAAACAGAAATACATACAACCCCGAGGTCATCCTCCGCTACGATTCTGGCAACTCATCGTGTGGCGATGGTTGGCAACTATTATCGCTTATTTCCTCATCTCCCTCAGCTACAGTTTGATATCACTCGCCTTCCAGATCCCCTTCAGTGCACCGCCAGCCTCACCCACCGAGCCGGCGCCGCCTTCGGGCGCGACGTCATACGGGCGCGGCACTTTCCCGGTGTACTGGATGCTCAACTTTGTCGGCATGTCAGCCTTAGGCCTCGCCTGCGAAAACGCCGCCATGGTCGTCGGGCAACCGTGGACAGCTCTTTGGCTCATCTTCTGGGTCATTACCAATGTCTCTACATCTTTCTACCCTGTCGACCTGGCCCCAGGTTTCTATCACTGGGGCTACGCTTGGCCGCTCCACCATGTCGTCGAGGCCAGCCGACAACTGGTGTTCGACTTGCGCCCAAATATCGGGCTCAACTTTGGTGTGTTGTTTGCATGGACGGCCGTGAATACCGCGCTATTCCCCATCTGCTGTTATTTCATGCGGTGGAAGACGGAATACGAACAGAGAAAGGCGGAAAGAGACAAGGATCGATATGTTGTTGAACCAGACGATGGTGAAAAGGAAATGAAGAAACCGGAAGGGGCCAAACCGCCCATTAGGAGGCGTGGATTTATGCGAGGTCTCTGAGGTACAGAGTTGCCGTGCAACAAGCAGCATTCGATCAGATCAGTTAGATAGCAAAGAATCGGCTCATAACTACCACACTAGATGGCACAACGTCTGGCATCAGCATCATGCTAATAGCCTACGGGGTTTACTTATTGTTACGTCCTTTGTTTGACGGCTTGACGAGTGTACAAGGTCCCAAAGAAAATTACGGGATTTATTCGCTTCCTCCAGGGGCAGTTATCGGCCCTCCAAAGTGTGTGCATCCTGCGATGTGACGTTCTGCTGAACTGATTGCAGCCCAAATCCTCACAGCAACTCTAGGTAGCGGTGGGCTGGGGCCCACCATCGTCGACTTCGTCTCAGGCTCATACTTCTTGAGTCCAGGCAAATAGTTCTTTCAGGCACATATTTCAGCTTCAGGCACATACTCAAACGCCCCCAAATTCAAATGGGTCTTTGGGGTTATTACTCCAAACCAGATTTGATTTGAAATCATGGAATTAGAAATCAATCGGGACTATTATCTCGACTCTTAATTACACTTCAGGCCCGACGTCTACGTCCCGATGCACTCTAGTGATTGGCTATCGCGGGTACTTCACGGATATGTCCCATCTGCAGCACCTAATCTACAGGTACTTAGCAACCAGGCTGCGGAAAGCATGCCGGGCTTGCCTTGTTTGTTTTCAGCGGTATGACAATGTGTACTTGGCTGCATGTGAGAGGAAGATCTGGAACTCTATAATGTAACTGCTCTTCTCTAGTCCAAGTGTGATCGATGGGGACACTCGATGGATCATGGCTGAGGACTTTCAATGGTGAGGGTTACGTTGTATCTGGTGAACTGTGACCAGACGGATTTTTTTGTTCCTGCAGACCGAACCCGTCAATTCAATAACCCAAAAGGGCAGAATTTCGGATTTTCACCCTATCCGTACGTCTGACCGTTGCTTCCAGAAATTACCTTTTGGAGTTGGCATCCTGTTCCATATGCCTTCATCGGAGTTCTTGTCACAAGAATAGGCCTGCTGCGCTGGCGTTAGGGATGAGATGACAGGGGACCGACTTGTGCAAGACCCTTCTACGTTTCTTGTCGCAAACAAGAGCTTCACTTAAATTGCATTAAATCTGGCCACATACAATTCCGACAGCTTGGGACGGGATCAAATGAAGGCAACTCGAATTGAATCCGGGAATTGTTACTTGCGAGCTAATCTACATAACCGTGCTTGCTAACTGTCAAGGCATCTCATGATCTGCATGTGGTTGGTGGGGGAGAACACATGAATACACTCACTGGTCATACATATGCAACCTCTCAGTCACAGGCACGCCCAACTCTGCAGCCAAAGGTGGGATGAATATTCGCCGTCACGACAGCTTCCCATGATAAAGATTGCGCCGAGGGGCCGTCCAAACACTTGGCAAGTAGCCCAGAAGGTGGCATTTCTCGACGGCGCGGTCGCAAAAGTCTTGACGTCATCAACCGGCTCGGCGCGTCGAGCACACAAATACACACCCTCTGTCCCTCCCCCGGAAAAAGATCATCATAATTACACAGCATGCATCTTGGCATCTTGGCCAAGACTTTATGGATTTATCAAAACCACCCATCGTGCTCATCCACGGGCTATGGATGACCCCTCTGTCTTGGGAGTGCTGGATCCCGTTCTTCCAGAAAAGAGGGTTCGAAGTCCACGCTCCCGGCTGGCCAGGGGTCGACGGCCGAACGCATGAAGAGATCCGTGCGAACCCAAAGCCAATCGCCCTCCATCGCATCGAAGACATCGTGGACCACTACGAGGCCTACATCAAGAAGCTGTCGGAGCCTCCCATCATCATAGGGCACTCGTTCGGTGGCCTCTTCGTCCAGATCCTCTTGTCGCGCGGGAACGGGGCACTTGGCGTCGCCATCTGCCCTGCACAGCCGGCGGGCATCATATACATCCGCCACCACTATCAGAGCGGCGCTCCCCATCTTCGCTCACCCGCTGCATTCCGACGCCACAATCCCCATCTCCGAAAGCCATTTCCGCTACTGCTTCGGCAACCTCCTGTCGGCCGAAGAGAGCAAGAAGCAGTGGGAGCGTTATTGCATACCGGCGGATTCTCGAGTACTCTGGCAGTTGGCCACGAACGTTACGGCCGGGCAGGCAGCGCCAAACTATGTCCAGTTCGACAAGCCTGATAGGCCTCCTCTCCTGCTCATCAGCGCAGCGAAAGACCATATCGTCACCGCAAGGACGGTCAGGAAGGAGTTCAAGGCCTACAAAGGACCTGCCCTGGTGAAATACAAGGAATTTGAAGGCCGGAGCCACGGCCTCGTTTTTCAACATGGCTGGGAAGATGTTGCGAATTACGTTTTCGAATTTATCCAGAGTTATACCCATGAGAGTGCAGCGTCGGAGTTTTGATTAAAGAGCTTTATGGATCACCATCTGTTGGCTACTCGACATGGTTTCCTTGGCATTAGGTATTTTTGTTCTTTTGTCTTTCACCTTTTCACTCGGTGTTTCATGATCGGGATACGGGATGAGAAGAGAAGAGATGCAGCATTCATCGTCATTAGACCTAGACATACAGTGTCTTTATTCCTTAGTTAACAATAATCATCTTCATCATTGGCCGAACGTTGCAGAGAAAGGACACGACCAGGCGTCTGCAATAGAGAGCTTTGGGGAAACCGTGTAGAATTATCGCCATTGTTTCTTGAGGCTCCAAATGATTGCTGATGATGATGTGCATAGTCAAGCCTTGAATCCTTCACGGCCCGGAATCCCAAGGCTGACACGCGTGTTGTCTTCCAAACTACAAAAGTCGACACAACTGACTGGGTTGTGAGACCGTGACGAAGACTCCAACGGCAAGGCATTGTGTCGAGTGGAGTCAAACGTGGGTGGCTTGTTTGCTTACATAGCACTTGTGGCCCTGGGGTTATTTCTAAGCAATTCTCCATTCTCGTTTTCCCTCGTCCCCATCTTTAGACCCCAACAGCCCTTGGAGCAATCTCGCCCGAGGCGGGCTTTTCATTGGCCACTGACCGTTTCACGACTCCAACGCCCTGAACTCCATTCGTCGATGCCTCGTTTCTCAATCCCTGGTCCCCGGCGCCCGGGCAATCTTGCCAAGGGTCTTGTGTGATGCCACCTTTCAAGCTCCCCATAGTCTCCATACCAAGGAAGCCCACCATGGCAGAGGGGGGCACTCGGGGGACAAAAAAAATGGCCGCTTTTTCGCACACCACCAAAACATCGTGTATTCCGCTATTTTAGAAGCCCGTCATTCCACCGTTCCTCTCGATGACCTGACGAAGCCTTTTTGGCATCGATCTGATCCATTTATCGATAATTGATTGGTCGAGAGCCTTCCAGGAGGCCTCGACGATGCTTTTTAGGGTCTCACGGTCCCAATGGGGTGTGTTTCGCACCCACTGTTTCGGGACGGACCATGCATTTTCAATGGGCGAGAGATCAGGAGATTTCGGGCAGTTGAAGAAGTAATCGAGACCATGCTTATCCTTCCATGCCCTGACCTTATTCGTCTGCCCAGGGCCGTGGCCGGAATCGCCGTCTTCTTCGAGGACGAAGTGCTTCCCCTCGGCCTCGGCGTCGACGATCCATTGCTTCACGTAAGGGTCCAGAATCGCATCAATATAGACCTGTTGGCTCATCTTGCCGTTGCGGTTGGTAGGCACGTCGTACCAGACGAGGGGCCCCTTGAACTTGTAGCCGATGGCTGCCCAACAGTGAACAGCCTTCCTCTCGTTGTCGTCAGGCTCCCGACGTTCCTGGAGGTTGGAAGGGTCGTTGCGTGTGCCGTCCTTTCGAGCGATATGCGCTGGTCGCTCGTCAGCAAAGCCAAAGTGACATTCATCAGAAAAAACATGGTCATACCAGTCTTCTGGATCCGGCCGTTCCTTAAGGGCTTTTTTCGCATGCTCGAGACGCCGGGCAGCAAGCTCTTCATTGACGTTATTAACTTGCTTCGCGACGCGTTTGTAAATATGTCGCCTTTTGCAGGCACGACGAACAGTTCGAGCTGCCGCGTCAACGTCGAGATTCGCCTCATGAGGGACTGCCTCCCAATAGAGCCTCTTCGCCTCAAAACCTTCAGTCTCGTAAAGGGTCTCAATAGCATCAAGAGCCCCTTCGTCAAAGAGACGCTTCCTGCCACGAGTCTCTTCGAGGGTAGGGTCGTTGTGGCGGCGGCGGTCTGACGTAGTCAGCTCGGCGTTCAGAATACGCCGACCGGACCTTTCCGTCACCCCAAAGTGCTCATACAGCTCTTTTTTCTTGTATTTGATCCCCTTCGCCTCAAGAAATTCATAAGCACCTCGCAGACGCGCTTTTTTGGGCGTATCGTAGTGTTCGGGCATTTTTTCCGGTTAAAACAGTGGTAAAATTGGTGTGGTTGAGGGGAAGTTGGGGGTGGGTGTGGTGGTGGGTGTGGAAAAAAGCGGCCATTTTTTTTGTCCCCCGAGTGGGGGGCAATCCGGCGGCTTACTTATGAGAGGCAGATTGCCCTGCTCGATTGGACATCGCGATAAGGCCAAGTCGGGGACCATCTTCATCTCACTCATCTGATTCTTCCGGTTTGCTCCGTCTCAAACACACGCAGGCTCTATCCGCCCTGCTACGATGTCGTCCAAGCTTTTCCAGCCGCTCAAGGTCGGCCAGGCCCAGCTGGCTCACCGCGTGGTGATGGCGCCCCTCACCCGCTTCCGCTTCGACGCCGACCACATGCCGCTTGATATTGCCCTCGAGTACTACACGCAACGCGCCGCCGTCCCGGGAACCCTCATCATCGCCGAGGCCGTCCTCATTTCCCCCGCCCACGGCGGCTTCCCCAATGCGCCGGGCATCTGGAGCGAGCGCCAGATCGCCGGGTGGAAGAAGGTCACGGACGCCGTACACGCCAAGGGCAGCAGCATCTACTGCCAGCTCATCGCGCCCGGTCGCGCTGCCGTTGTCCCTGTTCTGGAGAAGGAGGGCGGCTACCCGCTGCTGAGTTCCAGCGCCGTGCCCATCAGCCCCGAGTCGCCGGTACCCCGGGAGATGACGGCCGAGGAGATCGCCGCCGCCGTCGACGACTTTGCGCAGGCCGGCAAGAACGCGATCGCTGCCGGTTTCGACGGTGTTGAAGTCCACGGCGCCAACGGGTACTTGGTCGACCAGTTCCTCCAGGACACCTGCAACAAGCGCACGGATCAGTGGGGAGGGAGTGTCGAGAGCCGGGCGCGATTCCCCGTCGACGTCGCCGCCGCGTTGGTTGAGGCCATCGGCTCCGACAGGGTCGGATTCCGCATCAGCCCTTACAGCACTTTCCAGGCGATGAGGATGCAGGACCCCGTGCCCCAGTTCTCGTACCTGGCCCAGAAGCTGAAGGAGCTCAAGCTCGCCTACCTGCACATTATCGAGTCTCGCGTCAACAACTGGGAGGACGTGGAGAAGGTTGAGGGGATCGAGTTTATCTTGGAGATCTGGAACAACATCTCGCCCATCCTCGTGGCGGGCGGCTTCACCCCCGAGTTGGCGCAGAGGGCCGTGGATGAGGAGTACGCAAAGTGGGATGTTGCCGTTGTTTTCGGCCGCCACTTCTTGGCGAACCCCGATCTGCCGTTCCGGATCAAGCACGGCCTGCCTTTGAACAAGTACGACCGGGACACTTTCTACACTCCGTCCATCCCGCAAGGATACACCGACTATCCTTTCCACCCCGAGTTCAAGCCGGGCCAGCCATTGGCCTAAACGAGACGAAGACATGACGGTTCATGACGTATAGATCTGATGAAGATAGACGAAAGAAAGAAAATAGAGTTGCACACTTTCATTATCATGCCTGGTTCCAGCACATGCGTGCGGTGGAAGCACCAGCAAAATCCAACTTGAGCGCCTCGAAACCAGCTACGCCAGGGTATCTAACGAGGTAAAATGAGCATTAGCCTTCCCAACTCGAAGCTTTGCGACGTGACATTATTGCAAGATTCGCCCTACTGCCACCCTTTCGACCTCAACAGGTAACACCAATGGTAAACATCCGGATCGCTGGGCTTCAGCTTTGGCGTTGGGATCTTTCCGATGACCTCGACATCGAAGGGCAGATTCTCGACATCGAATCGGCAGAACGAATAACTCAACGAGATCCAGAAGCCGTCGTCGGTCAAGTGCCGCCTGACACCCTCCACCATCCTCCGAAACGATTCCACACCGCCGCAAGACACCGCATCCACCGTGCTCTTGTCGACAATCAGGTCGAACTTGTCAGGCAGATGAAGCTGAGTCACGTCCGCGACGAGGTAGCGCATTTTCACGTCGCCGAATGCTCGCTTCTCCAGCATCCGGCCGCGGTCGATTGCCAGCGGTTCAAAGTCGACATTGGTGATACTCGCGAACCCCCTCTGGCGGATGTGGTTCTGTAAGTCGCTTGTTCCGAAACCCAGCTGCAGGATGCGTGCCGAGTCGTCGAGGCGGTCGAGGTATGGGTCCATGATCGACATCATGTCGCCGAGGGGGTCAACCACTCGAAGTTGGTCTCGGAGGCGAATCGCTCGCCCCAGTAGCTTTGTTTGTCGAAATCGGCGGGCATGATTTTTTTTCCAGAGGCGGTGGCGACTTTCTTCGGTGAGTTTTGGGATTTCCAGGCTAGGCGGTCGGTGAGCGTGAGGATATTCGTAGTAGGCAAAGCTGCGGTATATCATCTTATCAGATGGTCCGCTCAAGAGTTTTTAGATGCCCACATTTACGTAACTTTCAAAACTCGACGTGACATCATAATTCTGGAAACACAACGCCAAGTGGTTCTTGGTCTCCATTAATGCGTCCTGCGTCTTGGAACACGAATCATGGCGGGAAGTTTGGAGCAAGTTGACCATCAACCCAGACAATGGTCCGACCATGACCCTTTTGCACATGCAAGAAGGGGATCATGTACGCGATGTGTGGTCAATGAGCTGATAATTGCCTTCTTCACAACTGTGTGTCTAAACGCCTGATTGGATTGACCGATCTTGCATTGCTGGTAAATCGGCGTAATCCCAACACAGCATGCGTTGAGTCGAAACTGGTAGGAGATTTTGCTAGACGTCATCGCGACCTGCGTTGGCTTAACGGAGACAGTGCTTGTGAAACTAAAAGATCGAAACCAAGAGCCAAGTATGCATCATATACATATATGCAATACCTTGTTAGATATTGCAAATGTCCATCACTTCAGTCGTTGTCACAGTTAACTTCAGGTTAGATGTAGGAACATGCCGTGTTGGCCACAGTTTTCGCAATACCAATAATCAGATAGGAGAAAATATTAATCGCCGACGTACTCCAAGTCTTTTATCGAACAGCGGCCTCGGACGCTCTCTCTTGCTCACCACATCATTCTAGACATCAAGACGGCTCTTCAAATCCGCCACCGCTTCCCGGATGTTCTCCTCGAGATCGAAAGTCCACAGCTTTGTCGCGGTTGTTTGGATCTCGTCATCCAACTTTTGGAAGTCCTTTCCGTGCTCCGTCTGAAGCTCATAGAGCTCGCCGGCTCGCCTGCTGGTTTTCATGAGCCACTCACCCCTTTCTCGACGATGTGCGTCAAACGTGGCAAATACGGCCGCGAGATCAGCACCGCCCCGTACACTGTCAGCTGCCAGGAGCGAGGCCATAACTGCGGCATCTTCTATACAGATTCCTCCACCAGCGCCTTGGTGTGGCGTAGAGGCGTGGGCCGCGTCGCCCATGAGACATACGCGGCCTCTGGCGTACGTTGGAGGGGGGTGGTCGCCCAGATCGAATTGCCCCCACTGCTCTAGTTATTAGAAAGGGGCTACGCGTGTCTTCAACTGAAGTTTGGATACACTCCTGCACTCACACGATCGAGGCCCTTCAATGATCGGATGATCTCCTGAAGGTTGGGGCTGAGATTCTTGACGTCTTCAAGGCAGGTTTGCAAATCGGCAGGAAGCGTCAGTTGTGTGTCACTCGGCCAGTCCTCGGTGCTGGTGCAATATGCGACCACATTCAGCATGGTTTGGCGAGCAACAGGGTAGCTGACGAGATGCGAATCGTGAGATAACTGTTCCATGGTCAGTCTGCTTGGCTTTTCGCCTAGCCTCGGAAAGTCCTTCTGTTGGATGCGTTTGGCTAAGCGGCACAACTCACCCACATCCCGGAAGCTGTCGCCCTCCCCGGACCCAAAATCTTTACAGCCTGAGCCATGGGGATGAGTCCCCGATAGGCGTATTTGTGAGTGTAGGCGCACTTTGCAGACGGGTGGTCGTGTCCGACGACTATGCCACGAGTGTGGGATTTGATACCGTCACAGCCGATAACCGCATCCGTTTCCGCCGTCGTGCCGTCGCTGAATACCATCTGCAACCTTCCAGTGGTGCCGCGGGTTTCGTCGACGCGATCTAGCTGTTTGTTGAACCGGACCATGCTCTCGGGAATCAGGTCAACCAATTTTTTGAGAAACTGTCCGCGGTGGCACCCCCTCATCCCTACGGTGTTGTTGCCGAGAGAGAATCGAATGACATTGTCGTCTGTCTCATTTGTGCCGTCGAGAAAATCCCATCGAAACGGCGCCTCAGTCACCTCCTCGAATGCTTCACGAACCGCAGGATCGCAATACTTCATGGCGCGCACCGCGTTGGGCGACATTCCCAAGCCGACACCCAGCTCCGTGAAGGCATGTGTCTTCTCGTAAATGATGCAGGGGACGCTGCGTTTAACGAGGGATATCGCGAGGATGATTCCGGCTATGCCACCGCCAACGATGGCAACCTCGAAGTTCTTCTTTTCCCCTGGCATATTCGAAAACAAAACGTAAGCTGGCGTGCAGAGACGGAATCTGCTGAAAAAAAGGGCAAATGGTGCGTCAAACATACTGGGATTTGACCCAGTATTTCTGCAATAATAAGGTTCAACTGGGACTCGGATATGACATCGGTAGACGAAACTTACTTTTTGCCGAATACACCTCCGGACCCAAAGCCATAGCCGCAGTGGTCTTCGAGGTACTGCTGATCATCCCTTGCACGACAATATGCAGAATCTGTCATGTCCCCCATGCTATCCGGCAACCTCGTTTCGAATAGGTTCCTAGCTATTTCGTACTACGTGGGAAATCCTGCGTGGGATTAGCTGGCAGCGTATCGAAAGCTCGCGTTGAGCTATTTTTAGGGAACGTCATTCGTCCGGAGTGCGGAGACCCGGTGGGATCAACTTTAAGATGGCAAACTGAATGGCGAGTCATTCGTCTTGTTCAAACCACCAACTAGGCCGCGTCTAAGCCCAGAGCTTCGCGCGCTGGGCTTTTGTTACCCCTCACGCATGACCGTACGCAGCTCTTTACCCACCGAAGGGGTTGTGTAATCTGTAATGGTAAGATGAAGCTAGCGGCCACCCAACATCTATGAGATCTTTCCAGACCTTCCTCTTGTCGTTGCCGATGGGTACGCCCCGATGCAAATATCCGGGAATCTCGGCTTTGCGAAAGATAATGCGGTTAATTCCCACTTCCAATGTTTGAACGTGCGACTCCTAACTCAATATCGGTGCGAGCCTTCTCAACCGACCATCCTTCGGTTTGACGTCTGCCGATTTCAGCGCCGAGAGAGCACTGTCTTGACTTGAGCGGCCCCGCTCACAGTGTGAACAGATTCCCGTCCCTCTTCTCCGTCTTCAGCTTCTTGTTGGCTCTAGTGAGCATGATCTTCATGATAACACAGGTGACGATACTCAATGCCGAAGAAGCCATCATCAACAAATTTGCCATGACATACCGCGGTCCATCATTCGCCGGGAAGAAATACGGGCTCCAGATGTTGCCTAGCTGACTGAGAAGGTTGATGATGGCCGTTGCGCAGGCCCTCTTCTCGGGAGTCTGATTGAGCGTCGAACTAGCCCAACTAAAGACCTGAACTCGTACGTTAGCCGCCCTATTGCCTATCTCTAGGCCCAAGGGCATGACTCACCATCGCATTTGAACTGAAACATCCACAAATGTAAAGAAACGCTGCAACGTAGCGCGCAGCGATGTTGACTGTAGAGACGGAAATGATGAAGCCGACGCACGCCACGGCCTGCGGCACCGAGATGTGAAACCCACGCTCTTTGCGACGATCCGAGGACCAGGCGGTTAAAAAGGCGACGCCGGTGGCGAGGAGATAGGGTGGCGCTGTGAACACGAGGGTAAGAGTATTGTTGCCCAGCTTGAAACCCTTGACGATAGTGGGAAAGAAGTTGTTGAAACCGTAGGCGCTGTGGTTCGCTGTGAGCATGACGACCTGACAACTTTCTGTTAGCACCTATTCAATCTGTTGCAAAGCCAATCCCGTGCATCACTCACAAATACCCAAGTCCGAGGGTCCTTCACGGCAAGTTTCAACCCATTCAAGACGCTAGAGTCCGCCTTCGGCAAAGACACCCGGTCCCTGCGGATGCGTTCAATGGCAACCTTCTGCTCCGCATCATTGAGCAACCACTTCGCGACGCCCGACTTCTGCCCCGGGAAATCGGGGAGCAGCATGAATCCCAGAATGGCCGCCGCGAGACTGCCGGCGCCTTCGATGATGAACAGCCACTGCCAACCCGTGATTTCCCTTGCGCCATCGAGACCTGAAAGGACGCCGGCAGCGATGAGTCCAGAGAACGCCGTGGCCAGAAGAACGCCCGAATATAGGATTGCGGTACGGAAGGCGAGCTCCTTTCGCGGATACCAACAACTCAGCAGGTACATGGCTCCGGGGAAGAAGGGGGCTTCTGCGACACCAAGAAAGAATCGAATGACAAGTAGGTGGGAGTAGTTGCCGGCGCCGGCCGTTGCTGCTGAGACACAAGACCACAACGCTGTCCATACGGGGATGTGGATACTGGGGCGAGTGCGAGTAAGGAGCATATTACTGGCGTCTGGTCAGCAAGAAGCCCATCTTGTCGAGGCGAGTTCCTTCATATTACCTCGGTAGCTGCATTAACATATAGCCGATGTTTAGAATGGAAACCGCCACATTGAATTGGTTCCCGGTCAGGCCCAAGTCCGCTTCGAAGGTGCTCAGCCGTGCCTGGCTGGAGAGAGGGAGGATCATTAGGTTGCGGCTCTGGTTTCGCAGACGACATAATTATTGACTCACGCGATGTTGTTCCTGTCCAAGTAGTTGAACAGATATAGAAGCCAAACCTATTCTACATTAGTTGTGTTGTATACAGAGACACTATATCGTACGACTTGCCATGGGAACGAGCGTGAGGTCAAGTTTCCTCACCAGACTCTTTTCATGAGCAGCGAACTCCTCGTTTGACATGCTGATGTCGTTGCCATTGACATCCTTTTCGGACCCAAAGTCCTTTCCACCCTCTGGCAGAGAGGAATCGATGTGTTCGGAAGTAGGCTTCATCGTTTCTCGTTTGTTTTCGGTCTCGCCGATGGCCATGTTTGTTACGGTTCTTGTTACTCCCCGGCCCTGAAGTAACCTCTTCAGAGGTAAAAGGGGACCTTGACTCGCACAAAGAAGAAATCGCAGCCCTGTAGCATCTAAGCTGCCATGGCTCGGGAAGAGTCGCCTTAACTTGAGGCTTTTCAACTTCCTCGAAAGAACCATCCGCCCTCTAGACGCAGAGGACCTTCAGCCTTCGGTCAGTACCAGGTGCTCGCCCAGCGTCGCAACGGAATCTATAGCTACCCCGCAAACCCTCGAAGCAACCCCAGATTCTGATGTCTCGCCACCAGAAAGATTGCTTGCGGTTAAAGCGACTTTGATGGTAAGTTGCTAGTAAATCTAGTCTCTTCCCCAGACCCGCAGTCGAATGATCTATCTATCCTGCCATCCTTCCTGATACAAACGGAGTATTCCCGGTGTTGAAAAGAGGGTTCGACGGGTGCTTCCGTCTTTCGGGCTAGCCCACCCACTACGAAACGCCGTGAAGACCGTTTCTATGCAGGTTGGGTCGGGAAATCCTCCCACTTACGGAGCTATCCTCAGTTTAACGGACAGGACCGTCAAAAAGAGAAGCCCGGGCAACAGGAGCAGGACAGCTCCGTGAGGCTATTTGCCTACGGTCGATGAGGCAACGTAAAACGTTGACGACTGCTCAAACCCACTTCGCAGTCTCATCGCCGCGGAGTCAAAGGGCGGAGCTCAGGTTCGTGGAACCCTTTCCCCGCGTTATGACCTGTTCGCCAAAGCACGCCGTGGGGCTTGAGGCTGATTTAGCATGGTAACGAGGAGATATTCGATCTATTGATGACGATTCAGGGTGTCGTGATTCGCCCATAATCAGCCGTTTGCCGTTGGCATTTGACTAGTCCTCGCACTGTTCATCCTAGTCATCAGTAGTCCAAATAATAAGCGCGGGAAACTTTGACAGTTCGGGATCTAGCCCGTCGCTGAATGCTTTCTGGTGTCCTAGAAAGTCATTTTCTAGTTGCTAAACAAGTAGGTTCTTGCCTTGGACTTTCAGGTCAACGGGAATGCGGGTGGCTGTACTTCACGGCCAACCTGAAGCGATGAACAGGAGCTATACAAATCGTCGGAGAGTAACAAAAATAATCAGATTGCATCGTTTCAGGCAAAGCCTTCTAATATAACACCTTTAGGTCCAGTTTAGAGGTAGGGTTTACAACAAAGTCTGATGGTTTCAACAGACACCCATCCCGACCACAGCCAGTAATCCCACGCATGTATTATGCCCCCGGTCCAAGGGCAGCGCGCTTGATGTAGTTGAGCGCGCTTCCGGCTCTGAGCCACTCGATCTGGTTGAGTTCGAAAGAGTGGTTCAACTTCGCCTTCCACGTAGAGCCCTCCTTCGTCACGACCTTCATCGTGACCTGCTTTCCAGGCTGCAGTTCTCCCTTCTCGACGTCCGACAGGGTAACGAGATCGCCCTCTCTGATCTTTTCATAGTCGTTAGGATCGTTAAATATCAGCGGCAGCATGCCCTGTTTCTTCAAATTCGTCTCATGGATTCTCGCAAAGCTCTTGGCAATGACGGCAACGCCTCCCAGGTACCGTGGCTCGAGAGCAGCGTGCTCTCGCGAGCTGCCCTCGCCGTAGTTGCTATCTCCGATGATGCACCATCTGATGCCAGCCTTCTTCATACTACGTGCTGTTTGCGGCACGGGCTTGATCTGCTTATCGACAGGGTCTTTGGCCATTCCGATCATGTGCAATGAGCTGGCGTCCGGCAGAAACGCGTTGGTGGCGCCCAGCAGCATGTTGTTGCTGATGTTTTCTAGATGACCGCGGTACTTGTACCACGGACCAGCTGGGGAGATGTGGTCCGTGGTGCACTTGCCGCGGACCTTGATGAGGATGCTCATATCCTCTGCTCGTCTGGTCTGCCATGGCTCGAACGGAGTAAGAAGCTGAAGCCTGTCACTGCTTGGGTGTATATTGACTTCAAGGTCCGAGGTGTCGGCCATGACGGGAGGTTGGAAACGATCGTCGCCGGGGGAGAAGACGGAGGGCAGTTCGTCAGCTTTAGGAGGAGTAAACCGGAAAGCCGTAGCGCCGCCGGTCGCATTCGGCACGGGGATGGCGTCGGTGATCGGATTGAAGGTCAGATTAGCCGCAAATGCAAAAGCTGTGGCGAGTTCGGGCGACGTTACGAACGAGTGGGTTGCGGGGTTGCTGTCGTGGCGACCAGTGAAGTTCCTGTTGAAGCTGGAGATGACCGAATTCTTCTCAGCTCCCTTGACGTCGACGTCTTTGCGGTCCCACTGACCGACACATGGGCCGCAGGAGTTGCTCAACACAGTGGCCCCAGCCTGCCTCAATGTCTCAAGGATGCCTTTTTCCTCGGCCGTTGCACGGATCTGTTCGCTGCCGGGGCTGACCAAGAAGGGCGTCTTCGTTGTCTTCAACCCGGCCTCCCTCGCCTGAACGACGAGGTCCCGTACCTTTTCAAGGTCCTCATAGGAGCTGTTGGTGCAACTTCCGACGAGGCTGCAGCTCAGCTCCGAGGGCCAGGAGCTTTCGCTGACGTGTTGCTTGAACTGGGAGAGCGGGTGCGCCAGATCGGGCGTGAAGGGGCCGTTGATGTGAGGCTCGAGTGTTGACAGGTCGATCTCAAGGACTTGGTCATAGTATTTTTCACTACCCGTATCTGCGACAAGAAGCTCCTGCTTGAACGTGTCGGCGTATCTTGCAATTCCCTCGCGCTTCGTCGCTGATAGGTACCGCGACATTGCTTTGGAATAAGGAAAGATACACGAGGTAGACCCGATCTCGGCAGACATGTTGCACACCGTGGCCATGGCGGTTGCTCCCAAGGTTTCGGTGCCGGGGCCAAAGAACTCAATGATCTTTCCCTTGCCCCCAGAAACCGTCAGGATGCCGGCGAGCTTGCAGATGATGTCCTTGGACGAGCTCCATCCTCGAAGTTTGCCGGTCAGGCGCACACCGACGACCTTGGGGCAATCGAGCTCCCAAGGCACACCTGACATGGCGTCGACAGCGTCAGCGCCGCCGACGCCGATGCCTAGCATTCCCATTCCCCCAGCATTGGGTGTATGTGAGTCGGTACCGATCATCAGGCCGCCCGGGAACGCGTAGTTTTCAAAGATGGTGGTATGAATGATTCCCGCCCCAGACTTCCAGTACCCAATCCCGTATTTTCTCGTTGCGCTGCTGAGGAATGCGTAAACCTCCTCATTATCGCTCGCGGCTCGCGCGAGGTCTTCTCGGTCCCCCTTTTCCGCCACGATCAAGTGATCGCTGTGCACCGAGGTCGGGGCTCTGACTCTCGGGAGGCCGGCGCTGATGAACTGCAGCAGTGCCATTGTCGCGGTGGCGTCATGGCAGGCAACACGGTCTGGCCGTAGGCGTAATATAGTCTTTCCTCGCTGGATACCGTCTAGTGACCAGCCATTTTCGCTTGGAATCAGGTGGCTATATAGAACCTTCTCCGAGAGCGTCAGTGGTCGTCTGTTGGACCTTTGAACGTCGCGGAGGGTTTGCAGTCGCAGCCCGTAGTCTAACCTATTATACTGAAAAGTCAGAACAGCATCGAGAAAGCTTGGAAACAACTTGGGAGACTCACGGGCTCTAACGGACTTAATGCGACTTGCCTAGCCGGAGTTGCAAAGTTTCGTGTTCGCATCGACCGGACTCCAAGTCTCAGGGACGAGCATGCTCTCAGCCAAGTTTCCCTCAACAGCGTGAAAGACATGGCTTTGGATTTGAGGCGATGTGCCGGCCTTGACACCATGCGGAGGTTTCGCCATCTTCTTGATTTTCGGATTGTCGTCCTGAAGACCTTGGAAATAGTGACGATAAGTCAATCTCGACGGACCTGATCCGAGGTTGAAGAGACCTGGATAGCTCCGTCTCAGGTTGCTGTTTTGGGGGAAGAGACGGAGTAGTCCGTCTGCGCACCCCTGTACGACGCCCGGACTGCTCCGCCAACCAACAAAACCGAGTTCATTGCACGGAGCCATCCGCGTACCCCTTCCACTGCCATTCCAGACGCGGCGTACTCCTGAGTCTCGCCGTTCAACCCAATGCTGACGGTCAAAAGCGTAATCAGCAGCCGGGATTGGGAAAGTTGCCCACGTCATACGGGTCACCAATACCGGCCAAAGGAAAGTTCCAACTGAACTCGGACTTGTCGAAGTCGGCCAGGAAAGTCTCGATCTCCGGGACATAATCATTGACTGAGACTCCCGGATGAAAGGCGCCATCGGGGTAGACTCCTTGCCAGTTTACGGACTCCTGCGGGTGTCCCAAGTCCACCGAAGGCCCCGACATCTGGTGCCAGGGCGCGTCCGTTCCGCTGTGCGGTATATGCGAAAGATCCGTTTGCTGGCCTGTTGCGTCATAGACCGGTGTCCCCTCGTGCTGCCCCATCATATGCTGGCCGTCCTCGGCCGCAAGGGGCATATATAGTCGAGGGTTCTTGGACGGCATGTTGCCGGTGTACAGCTTGCGGATGGTCAAGTCGACGATGGCGCCGAAGCTCCTCTGCCCGCTCTTGACCGAAGGCCACCACTCGCTGCCGACAGTTAGGAGACCAGAGCATGCGCGGAGGCTTTTTGAAAGATCCGCGGTCGAGGCGCTCTGCCGGACGGCCGAGCATGTCCAGAAAGAGTATATCAGGGTCGCCCCAGCGGCGAAAATATTCTGGACTGTGCGCCACCCGTGATGCAGACCCTGCATGTCGTGCAACGCCTGGTAGTCGTTCAGGATTGACGAAGCATTGTTGAAGCAGACTTGCAGAGACTCTGGGGAAGGATTCCGTATCGCCTGAGATGGCTGGAAGAGCATGACCATTGTAGTATGGTACTTGATCTTCAGCTTCAGTTGCCACATGCGCCGCTGGCGATTGTCGAGGCCCGGGAACCCGAACGGCTCTTCCGCCACCCTTTCCCACCAGCTTACAAGCGCGTCCCTGATTCTGGCCTGCTGCGTAGCCGGGTCTGGTGGTGACGGAAACCAAGTAGATTTGCACGGTAGATGATAGAGTTGCAGTTTGACATCGGACACGATGCGGTCCAGCTGGAACTGGTATGTCGCAAATCGCAAAACGGCCGCGGAAAAGGAAGACAACATAGGGCTGTTCTTCGCGACGGGGCGGCATGACGAAAACGAATCGGGCATTTTCACATCGAATGTCTCGTCGCGGAAGCCGAGTGGCCGTCCCTGAATAGACGAGACCGACCTGCTGCGGTTAATATGTGATGAGGACGAGAAGGATGCATGCTGTCACTACCTGTCTAAAGAATAAATGGTGAAGAATACCAAACGTCTGATTTGCTGATTCATGGCTTCGCCCGGCTCGGTAGCTGGCGGCGGCTCCCGATGAATGCCCAGCTCGACGCAGTGGGCGAGCCCGATGTGTACAAGAGTAAACAGGTTGACTTCTCCGGGAGTCAGCATGCTGTGGATTATGAGATTGGTCAAGGCCTGGATTGAAGACAGTGATATCTGTGAGAAGCAATCCTTGGAGAAGTGCAGCGCGGCACGATAGTACTTCTCCGGTGGAAACTCATACGTCCGTGACCTGACTTTTACGATGGCCGCAACATTGAACACCATGAACATGTTGAACGCCACCACCGGCATAGGTATCGAATGTGCGCCATGGCAGCCAGGTATTCTTTGTCGTCCGTTCCACCGGAAGCCTTGGACTGAGCTGGGCCAGCCTTGAGGGAAAGGGTCTTCATCTAGCGAGCATCCAAATGTTGCGTAGAGGGCATCCAAGGCACTCAGAAGGGAGCATGGTTCGAGAACAGGATAGTCGGGGTATATCCAGCGGATGTAAGTGTGTACCAGCTTTATGGCATCCTCTTTTCTAGGGAGCTCCTTTGGATAACAGAATGTCAGCGGCGTGCTTGTGGCATGAACTACGGATTAGAGGAGTACTGACCTGTCTTAGGAAAGCATGTAGGGAACGGTTATACTGTTGCGAGTCGGCCCCAGTGACGGGGGCGTCGTGCCACTCGGAAGTCGGCCCTTGGGCTTGAACATCGTCCATCAAAGCCGCCACGGTTGATCCGGCACTCGAGGGGGATGCCCCGATGAGGTTCGTGAACAAAACACCAGAGCTCGACCCTAGATAGTGCTTTTGGTTAGAGTCCGAGTTCAGGGACAGCATACCCAGGTTCACCGCCACCGAGTGTGCCCGGACTGGGAACTGTTCGTCGTGTTCGTAGGAACCTGCGGCCTCCGCGGATCGCTTTAGTCCCGTCCGCTGAGCCCTTAGACCGAGGGTGCGTCCCGCAGGTTGACCGCTTCCGCATCCGGACCGGTGCGAAGACGTTGAGGCAACGTCGTCCTCATGATCTGCGTCCACGGCACCGGCCGAGCCTTTCGGGTCTGGGAAGGCATCAATCTGCGGACCTTGCGATATGTCGATATCAGGAAGCCGTTTTTTGATTATGTCTTCGAGCCATTGGATTCTAGCACGGGCGGCACTCGCGAAGCTGCATGCAGGAGATGTTGTCAGCGAGATGACACCTTTTACGTTGTCTCAACCAAACAGCGGGGCCGAAGACAGCGTCTCGGGTATGCCCGCTCGATGAACACCCAGATACTAGACGTTAGATGAGGTCATTTCGTACTTACTTGCGAGGGACCAACAAGCCCGAATTCTGACTGTCGACATCGAGGCAAGTCTCGCCGGCCTTTGCGCAGTTTGTACAAGCAGGGACTTCTCCGTCACACTGGAGAGGAATGAGCAACACGAACTAATTGGACCGGAGTAACGCGGTGAATGGTCCCAGTCAACGGCAGGCTAAGGCCGAACCCCAGGGGAACAAGCGGCTCAGCTGGGCCACGAAGCAGGAGAGTGACGGAACGAGTTACCTTGATGCGTCTTGTGCGACAACGCCGACAGGCAGCCGGACCTTCTTGGGCGGATCTGCCCGCGTAGTCATGTCTGACAAAAGGATGCCGCGTGTTTTTCTTTTCTTGGTGGTTTGTGTGATTGTGTTGGTGTGTTGAGAGATTGAACTGCCACCTTGTCCTCGATCGATGAGAAAATGAACCGAGGACGCACGCTGGCAGGCCTTCTTCCACTGAGTTAAGGTACTCCAGGTACAAGGTACATCTACAGGGTTTTGGGGACGGGACCGTGTTAGGGGCTTGTAAGGTTGAGACTTCTCACATATCGACGAAGAGTGGTGTGGAGTTTGTGGCTTGTTCTTCTCTTTTAGGGTAACGACATATTAGACCAAGGAGTGTTGTAGTCGTATGCCCGTAAGCCCGCAACAGAACAGTCGGCACTGTAGGGTTTCGGCCGAGGTGGTAGCCCGCTCTAGTGATCATGGCAACTCGGTTTCAGCGTGCTAGCACCTAGTATAACTCAACTGATCAGTCCGCATAATTTTCGCGCGGAATTTAGCATTACGTCCGAACTGTCGCGCGACGGAAACGCGATGCAGATGGCGCCCATTGGCCCCTTTACGCTGTCTCAGAGACCTCGGTAATATGTGGAGGTGGCGGATATCTAGTGTCCAATCAAGATGCTGATTTCTGCTATCATGCCTGTGCATCGGGGACTATGTCGAGTTTATTTCTGTGGGGTGGGCTTCCCTCAGTAGCACAAAACGCAAATGTGTGTTGTTTAGATCAGCTACTCGTTGACAGTTCGAGGCAATATTGCCGCCGGGACTGGCAAAAAGCTATTCTTCGCGCTACTAGGGCTACTCAAGTCTATTTGAAATTGGCTTTTAGGTTTTTCCCTTGCGTCTGATCCGTCCCTCGCGAGTAGTTGAGCGTATATTCTTAAAGGAAGCTTAAGGCATCAGATGTCTACGCCACGGCGCCATGGCTCTAGTCAGTTCCTTGCTCTCAATTTGCTTGTTTCAATGGAATCCAAAGCTTCGGAACTGATACTTCACGGCTCAGCTCAGACTCGGTCTGGCCACGAGAGGCGTTGTGCCCCTCAATAGATCAGCAATTCCTGAATCACGAATAAGAGCGGTGGTGCATCGCTACGTTCCCTGATTTGCATAAGCCCCTCCCAACGCCTGCATCTGTGTCTTGACAATATCAAACGGCATTGTCGCGTAGACAGTGAGAACCCCCGCGAAAGCTCCAGCCAGCACAGGAGCCAAGCCTCCTCTACCCGCCTGCTCCATAGGCGGCCTAACAGTGTTCAGCAGAGCGTTGTAGCTGGTGAAGCGCACAAGAGCCTTGGAGCCCTGCTTGAGTATGACTGGGATAGATCCGCCGAGCAGACCCGCCAAGCCGTCAGTGCTGCTGCTGACGGCTCCTGATTGCATAGCGTGTCGACTTAAACAGCTGCGCGCCGGCTATGTCCTGGACGATTTTGGTTTTGATATTCTCGCTGGGCGAAACGACTCCAACGCTCTCGGCGTCCCCAGCCGCGAACCCCCGGCAGCATGTTTGCAACCTTGGTTGGTTTGCCCATTTGGGATCTCTTGTCAGCCAACTCCTGATGACATGGAGAGTTAGGAACCGTATGCTCGACTTTGACGCATCTGAGACGCAGAACGCACTAGCCCTCGCGAAGAGCAATGCAGGGCCAGACGTGTGTATTGCAGAGACGAGGATCCTTGGCGGCGGTCCGAAGACCAAAAAAGCTGCTTTGTGGTTTTGATGTACTCGGTTGCGTACTTGGCTTCATTGGCTCGTTTTCGTATCGGCAAATGTTCCAATTTGGACCGGTGGGTGTGCTGTTCCCACATTCAGATGGAGCTCCGCTGGTGTAAGTTATCTCAAACATGCCGTGATAAGACACTCAATGCCCCCTGCAGCTGCGCCAACAACCCGAAAGGTATCGGTGACGTTGACGACTTTCGGCTCACACTCAAAGATGATAACTATTGAACCTATCCAACGCTCCTACAGCTGCGACGTTATGGATATATATGTACGGATATCCTTTGTGGTCCTTCTAGTAAACCACGAGATGGAAACCCCTTTGCAAGGAGGCATCCGGTAAGAAATCGATTGCAGGTCTTGCATGCCTTCAGCGGAGTTCCTGAGTCTAAACTTCGGACGGCACGGACTAGCCCTAACTTACCGGTGACACGTCCACGAAGCCACGTATGGAGAAGTCCGCGCATCATATGGGTTCCACGCGTTCCACGGGCGTGGCTGGGCGATTGTGGCGTAGCTCGAGTGGTCCGAAGCGCAGGAGCTATCCGGTTCAACGCGGAGCCATCCTCATGCCAGAAGGGGACAAAACACGGATAGCCCCGGATAATGAACACCTCCATGCTCTACTTACACTAAGCTGGGGATCCGGTTGCGCGGACTCGGAATTGATCTCGCCAATTTCTGCAATGGCAGTAACTTGTGCATAAGCGGTACTGCTACGTACCGCGAGGCCGCCGGCCTCAGGGCCGGAAGTCGACTCCCGACTTTGAATATAACAATCGCGTCACCGTTGGACTGAGAGCTAGAGGTGACGCCTGGTAACAATTCTGGCCAAGGGCGTCCCGAAAGCCGCATAAAGTATTCGCAATGGCTCCCTCAGCAACCCTGGTTGAAGGGAGCGACATCTTGCTGTTTCCTCACGGCGGGTGGGATACACACCATCACATTTTTGAGCGTGAGTTGGTTTTCTACACGGGTATAAACTATTGTGATGCTGATTTCAGCTCTTCTTTTAGCGGATTCTTTCCCTTACAGCCCGAACAGACACCTCACCCCGCTACCAGCGACCATCGCCTCGTTTGAAAGATTCAAGAAAAGCCTGGGCATCACCAGATCTGTCCTCAGCCATGGTCTCTCTTACGGGAATGACTTCTCCTCTCTGGGAGCATTTGTGTCTCAGCTCGGAAGCCAGAAGACACGGGCCATTGGCGTCATTGACCCTGAAAAGACGAGTGACGCAGAAATGCTCGCTATGCACAAAGCTGGGGTCCGAGGCGTCCGGGTGAATCTGTATCAGTACAAGGCCATGGAAGATGTCGAGCTGCAGGAAGCTGCTCTACTGGCCCATTTGGGCCGAATAACGGATCTGTCCTTGCCTTGGAGTTTGACAATGACGACAACCCGAACCGACTTCTGGGATAAATTAGAACCGTTTGTTCGGAAATTTATCATCGGGAAGGGAGTCAACTTGGTGACGGACCACTTCGCTCTGCTGAAGGCTCCAAGCCTTCTTTCTGCAGAGTACCGCGATGACCCTACAAAGCAACCCGGTTTCGACAGCATTATGAGGCTGGTCAGAGATGGCCGACTCTGGGTCAAACTAAGCGCACCTTACCGCACTAGTCAACAAAGCCCAGACTACTCTGACTTGAAATTTCTGGTCCGCGCATTCGTGGATGCGAACAAGCATCAAGTGTTGTGGGGCAGCGACTGGCCGCACACACCACGGATGACAGTGCGGACGCGCGAGGCGGCGATGACAGAGACGCCGTACTTGGAGGTGGATGACGCAGCCTGGCTCAAGAGCCTGAATTCATGGCTCTCGGATGAGGAGTGGAGTTTGTTAATGGTGCAAAACCCCAGTCGTCTGTTTGGTCAATGATGGAAGGTAGTAATGGATAGAGACGGCAGTATGTTAACAAGGCTTATCACGGAAACCCAAGTTGCCATCAAGTTTCACGCATCTCTCTTAGTATCCCGGCGAGTTGACGTGTACCCAAGGAGACTGTTAATCACACGCCTGTTGGAGGCTTAGAACTACACGATTCTAAAGAACTGGGGCGGAGGAAGCCCTCGGGTAGAGAACTTCCTATGTTACTGTTGGTTTGGCATCCAGGTGGGCTCGAAGTGATCACCAAATTCCCGTAGCAATTATCGTGCGTAATTGCTGGTCAGAAATAGTAGGTGGAAGGCTTGAGTTGTGAATAGCTAGGTTGCGTGGGTTGCCAGTGGAAGTAGGAGTGTTGCCCCGCCAAGTGTGGCGTAGCGTGGCTGACCTCTTCCACTTGCGGCTTAGCCCCACGCCGGGCTATTCCCAACTGCCTTGCTTTTGCCCGTTGTTCCAACAGTTACAAAAGGAGAAACGATCGCATTCTTTTCATGTAAAATTGCATTGATTAGAAGACCTATTTGTCCCTCCGCACATT